>JAJONR010006761.1:0-30046 GCA_029582245.1 Solanum etuberosum | reverse complement strand
GAGATCAATGTTTTTGGAGGGAAACAGTTTGTGATAACATCATCTTTCACTTTTTTTCTAACTGTTTTCTGGATTTTAAATCATAAATAATTATTATAATGATATGGAAGTCTTTGTATTCCGGACAAATGCTAGGTGAAATGTGATATTTTATATTTTTTTTCTCCCTCAATGTTCAGTTGCTTAGTTTATTGTATTTCTCAGTCATCTTCATTTGGTAAACCAATTTTCAACTATGGGGCTTCAAGGTCACTTAGCTTTTGAAGGGTAATTGTCTAAATATATTCATTGTTGTTATTTTAAAAAAAAAAAATGTTTTTGGCGGTTGTCTTGAGGAGAAGGAGTCATGGTTTGATTGCCACACATTCTTGAACTATAAATTTTTATTAAAATTGGACCTGACATATATAGAAATCCTAATTTAGATAGAAGTATATATTTGAAGTATAAATGGATTGTGATTATGTATCGCTTAAGTTGTTTTTGGCGTTTGTACATAAATAGATAGAAATCCAAATTTGGATATAAGTAGATATTTGAAGTATAAAGGGATTGGGATTAAGTATAAACAGATAGAAATCCAAATTTGGATATAAATAGATATTTGAAGTATAAAGGGATTGGGAAGTGCCGCCTAAATTCTTTGCCTATTTATATCAACTCCTTTTGCACCGTATTATTCATACAAGTTTAAAGGATTTGAAAGTTCTGCTTTGGCTATATATATTTGTTCCCTCCATCTCAGCTAATTAATTACTCATTCTTTCTTTCTTCTCAAACATGTCGTGGTCATCGAGAAGTGCCACATTATTATTATGTTTGTTTCTGTTGTTGGATATTTGCATAGGCATTGCCACTGCCACTGCAACCGAACCCAAAACAGAATCGTTTGGTACTTCTTCAATAGGATTGTGGCCCCGATGGTAGTGGCGTACTCACCCAAAAATACCATCACCACCAACTCCATCTCTATCTCCGATTGATAATGCAGCTTCACCAACACATATGGCTCCATCCCCAGTTGATGATGCGGTTTTACCACAGCACACCGTTCCAACCACTTCTTGCATCAAGGTGGACGGTTGTGAATCAGATTTGATGGCTTCCGTTTTCAAGCGTAGAATTTCATTATCCACTCAATGCTGCCAAGTACTTTCAACAATTTCATATGATTGCTTTTACAGAGAGTACACACACTCAAAGAGGGTACCATATTTCCTACGCAAAGTGAGGAACTATTGCAGTCATCATCAAGCTTGAACTAGATTTTTTCCTTCTCTTTTTTGGTCATTTAGCTTATTTTATATAGGATTTTACCCCTTAATAGGTTTTTAGGTGTTAGATAAATACTTTAGATTAAATTCTTTAATTGGATTTTCATCTCTATTTTATAGTTTAATTACAACTCTCTCCGTGCATACCTTTATTTGTCCATGTTTGACTTGGCATACTCCTTTACTATCACTCCTAGACTATTGATAATGTTAACTATGGAACACAACCTTTTACTTATTTGCGATATGGTAGACATATCAATCAACTATACCTTGGTCCTAATAAAGTTGAGTACGGTTATATGAATCTTCCGCAACTATTCCTTTCTATTCGACCACAACATCCCAACAAATTAATTAATACGAAGACTTACCATGATAATTTTACACTAGCTATCAATCTGCGACAGTCGCACAACCTACAACAAGACTTTGTCAACTCAAAATAATTGAAAATCAAATTCCTAAAACTTCTGATTTGATTCACTACTTTCTGAATACTTTATAGGTTCTGAGCATCAAATTTCTTTATTCTGGCTGCAATGTTGTATTTGATTATTAGGACAAGCATTCATCAGTGGCAGACTGGCAGCTTAGACTATACCAATGAATCGATCTTTAAAAAGATGGCGGACAAGCATTACATCAGTTCTTGCCTCTGTATCGAATCTTACACTATCTATCCAAGAAATAATTTACTTTGAATTGTCTCCTCGAATCAGTCTAGATTCATAATCCTTTTTTATTTCACCTTAAGTAGAGATTTTTTATCAGTTCCTTGTTATAGCACCTTTTCAGCATAATCCAATATTAGTATAGCAAGACATCTTCCTGCATCATTCTGGTAAAGTAGAATTAGACGATTAACTCGGCCAGATTGAGTTTACGCAGAATTACTGATCCAACTGTGGTGTCTGCTATTAGAGTCATTGATCTTTTGGTTCTGTAAGCTGGAATATCGGCTTTGTCCACCTTGACGCAACCCCTGATGTGCCGTGGTAAGGCTGATGAGGTGTACTATTCCTCCCTCTCCTTTAGGTTGCATGATAGACAAAATAGTTTAGAAGTTATTGTATACTTCTCTCTGAATAGGTCTGCAAATATCTGTAGTTCAATTTTCCTCCGAATTGTTAGACAGCACAACAATACATAATGGTGGTGTGCAGGCCAACTTGCGTGCATCTTGAGGCGTAGTTGTTACCTGCTTTTGTTTAGATAGAAGCCTTGGTATTTCTGTTTTTTATTCTATCGTGATCGGTACATTAATGATCTTTGGTTGTGTACCATGTTCTGTTTCGTTTTCTCCATCATGTCTGTTATGTTTAGTATCAGACTGATGATTCCTTCTGTTTACTGCATTTACAATCCTGACGAGAAGGTAGGTACCAGATCGAGTCGTTAAGATCAAGTTAGAATTGGATAGTAACTTTGACTGAATTACGAAATGTGATCATTTTCTTCTTTTGATAGTAGGGTGGGTGAACGAAGCAGTTCAGTTAGTTTCCAGATAAATTATCGAATTTTTCATTTGGATTCAAAATCCTAGTTATTGATGTACTTGCGTTAGATCCAACGTCTAATACAAGGATTTTTCATCTAATCTGAGACATCGAATGTTTCTAGATTGAGGATTCATATAACCAAAGCTAAATGGATTTCGAGGATTCATATAACTAATTTGTATACTTTAGAGAAAACTTGCATTGTGTACTCAAAACCGTATATTGGAGCTTTAAGAAATGAGCAAAGGTTTCCTTGTGGCTTCTTCCCCTGCTTGTCTAAAAGCTTTATCGATGTTGATACGTTCAATATGTGCAACGTCATTTCTCTTGATTTAGCATACGAGACATGGAGAAGGTTGAGCTTCCGAGTTATGGAGAAGGCGGTTATCCTATGACACTAGGAATGGTGGTGTGGATAATGAAAGATTCTGGAGATAAAGTATCATTAAGGGGCGACTCAAACATATCAGTGACCTAAAGCCAAAATTGAACGGAGTCTTAAATTATTATTTTATTTTAATGAAGTTTATGATACTCAATCTATTTAGCCGCCCTAGAGTATCATGGACAAAGATTTTCACCATCGATCATCCTAAAAGATCTTGGGAAGTTTATATCCTTGTCACACTTTTTCTTTAATTGATAACTGGTAAGAGTTTCACTTTATTTTAGCTATTACCACCAGCTAGATCCGATTAGACTATGATTTTATGAGAATATATTCCTCAGATTAAGAGGCGAAACGACCTCTCTATCTACTTATTGCATTCTGGGGGGGGGGGGGGAAGTTGATTTTGCTTTCCAAATATATGACAAGAAGTTGAATATGCATGAATGCATACATATCTTATTTGCTTGGAGGAGTTGTAAGCATTTCTCCTTTTTATTAGTATTGTGACCAAATATATGTTATCCTATTTGCATAGGTTTCAAAATCATTAGAGAAAATTATTATTTTTTTAAAAAGGGCCATCGGCCACTTTATTTTTAAAAAAAATATATAGCCAAATTGGATATTAGTCATATCCTCCTTAATTCTTTCTTTCAATTTTGTTATTAGTGGCTTCTTCTCCCTTTTTCTGCCTTACTCCTTCTCCTCTTTCTTCTTCTTCATCATCTTCTTTTCTTTTTCTTCTTTGTCATCTTCTTCTCTTTATCTTTTTTGTAAGTTTTATATATCGAAAAAATGAAACGTTTTGAACAAATTATACATCAAAAGATTCGAAAAATCAAGAGGATTTCATATCTAAAATTTGAGATTGATTAGAAGTGATTTTGAGTTGATCGAAATTGAATAGTCAGTATATAGTTCATGTATAGTTAGAGTATACTTCATGTATAGTTAAGTTATTTTTCAGCTTTTTGAGTGTATCATAATGTATAGTAAGTGTATTGTTCATGTATAGGTAAACTATATTATATAGTAGTGTATATTTTCTATGATTTTTGGCAAGCTATATTGTATAGTCAGAGTATACTTTCTTTGATTTTTTTGGCTATTTTTCATGTAAATAAAACATAGCAATATTTATTGTAAACTAATTATTTTATTATATATAACAGAAATTAGCTCAAATTATAATTTTTCCAATCTGTTTATGTTTGAATGGTTTAATAACCCGCTTAATTGGGTTCATTTTGACCTGTTTAGTGTAGCACATTTCAAAACTAGGCCGACATGCCGTCCAAATCCAAATTGATCTATGAGAAATTTTATCTAAATTTTTTTTTTTTTTTATTTGTTATGTTTTTTTATGGTCACTATACAAAGGAGAATTTTATTAGGCACTCAAATAAATTAAAGAAAACTAACTTTGAATTCGTAACTTACTAAGAATTGAATATGGGTTGGATTATGATTTAGTTTATTCTAACACAATCTACTTTAGACCAAGTATTTAAGTAGGTTAATGATCCACTCATTTATCAAGTCAACTTATTTTTACATTCTCAAATTTAGCTCAACTCGTTCATTTGACAATCTTATCTGATTATACGGATAGAATCAAAGTATACCCTCAAAGACTTCAAACACCAAAAGCAATAGGAATTAGGAAACAAATGAAAGTAGAGTTAAAGTCCACTTAATACACTTCATATATCTAATGCAGACTCATTAATTGCTAAAAAAATAAAAGTACACACAAATTATTATTTTTAAAATATATATAAAAAAAAGTCTCAAGTATTAATGTGAAGAGGTTAAGAATTCACATATATAGAGGGGGCTTGAGTTGTTTGAATTATTAGAAACAAAAATATTTTTAAAGTTTGGTTGCACGTTTGGGAAGGGAAGCCCAAGGTCAAAGAAGGGACAAACGAGGGGTTAGATTTGTGGATTTTCACTAAATTTGAAGTCCCCAAAGTGTGCCATTTGACTCACTCAAACTTCCACCTTTTAAAATTAAGTAAATACTTTGTACTATGTTTGATAAAATTAATTAAGATAATTGTTGGACTTTTTTTATACTAGTTCAAAACCGTGGTGAAATTAGAAATTTTGTTAAGTGTGTCCAAGATTTAATATATATATATGAAAAATATTTTTTGACCGATGTATTTGGTATAATTTTCTATATACATAGTATATTTTTTCGATGAAGAGTGTCTGATTGGCTATCCTAGGCTATATGTGGCTACGCTACTGGACCAAAATAAGTGAATTCGTCAAAAGTTTAAGAAAATTGTTGGGACTTGTTTCCATGTTTACCCTTCAACTTTACATTTTTTTAAGAGAATAGTTTGATAATATTCAAAAGGATAATAGTAGAAAATAGTCTTTTATTTATGTTCTTAAATATTTTTCTTAAAGGGTGTGTCATACCCCATTATATTTTTAAGGTTTTTAGTTCAGATTTAATATTTACTGTAATTTTTATAAATGTTTACATATAAATTTATGTTTCGCGTCGAAATACCGACTTCAAATGAATTTGACATTGATACATTGGATCCACCTTTGTCTAGACATGGTTGGCAAATGAAGTAGAAGAAATTACAACAAAAACATCATACTATGATCCCTCAAGTGAGATTTAGAGAGGGTGCAGTGTGATGAGAATGACTGATATCAGATTGGGACGACATCTTAGTACTCTTTATATGACTTGAGTAATCTTCTTTTCTTTGAGTTAGCTTTTAGTGTGTGAGTTAGATCTAAAATTCATTTGACATAGTATCAGAGTCAGACACATTGAGTCCAAACTCCAACATGAAGCTCGTAGACCGTGCAGTGAGTCGTAAATATACTCCTGGCATGCTCCAATTCGATCGAACAACGTCTGGGAGTGATGGGGGGGTATGAGAATGTCTCACATCGGATTAGAACGAGATTTTAAAATTCCTTATATGACTTGGATAATAATTCTTTTTTTGACAGTTTGTACGCAAATCTTATTCCTACTGTTAAAATTGAAAAAATCTAACTAGAAAGGGTTAATACTACTAATTTGGCAAGAAATTTCAAACTTTCAAATAGTCACATCATTATTATTATAGGTAGAGAGTTACATAATTGCTTTTCAATAAGCAAGAAAAATTGAGGAAATCCATGGCTTGGTTTTCAATAAAGTCAGAAAATCGAAGGAAATTGACCCGTGCGGTCTTAATTAAATATATTAACTTAAACTTAGGTAGTTGAATTTTTAGCTACCAAAAATCAAGGTAATAAATAATTACTGTATGGTAAACACAAACCCTTAACATAAATGATCATGCACGTGACAACCAAAAAACAAGAAGAGTGAAAAAAAAAAATGGGCAGGCTCTACTATGATAAATATTTATTTGTATCAGATGTTTATATCAGATCAATAAATATATGTCATGTATGTATGAATATACAATAACGTTAATTAACCATAGTTATTTAATGAATTTACTTTATTAAATTATTTAACTACAATAAATTGCATCAATTTGATGTAATTAACACTTGAACAAGCAATAATAAGTCTTTTTGGCCAAGTTTTTCGAAATTTTTTTTTTGTTAGAAATTTTTTTTAAAAAAAAAATACTTTTGAAGAGTAAAAATGCTTTTATCAATATTAAAACAGTAATTTATTCTCGACAAAGATTCCAAAAGTATTTCGAGATAAAAACTAAAAAAATTAGCTTTTAAAAATTAACAAATAAGCATTTTTAATTTTTTAACAGCTTGGTTAAATAGACAAATGAACAACAAAAAAATTCTTTGAACGGCTAAAATATGGTGAGCAAAGAAGTGAAAGCATTTATTCTTTTTTTTCGATTTTCTAATTATATATCTTTCGCTACCACAATTTTTAATTTTTTTTTCTTTATCACTTTGGGAGGGTACGTAAAAAAGTCAAATTTAGTTATGATCTATTCGGAATGGTCTAATAACTTTGTATTTCATTAAAAGTTTGAGTCATTCATATTTTCATCGTATAATTCTCAGTCAAAATACACCATAGATACTAATTGTAGGGACAAAATTAAACTAAATTGTCAACGTACAAGGACAAATTTGAACATTTTCTCCATTATATTTGAAAGCAAGTACAAAAAGAAAAGGCAATTTCGAGCCAAAATTATAAGAAATATATGATCACAACTTCTTCTTTTTTTTTTATAGTTTTTCTAATTGTTTTTGTCTCCTCATTTAGAGAAAAATGAAAGTGGAGTGGGTATTTAGGTAACAGAGCAGTTTGGGATTCGTACACCTTTACTACTTTTTTTAACAACTTTTTTTCTTCATTTTATAAGGCACAATATTTTAAATTTTGTACCCCTTTACATTTTTATTTTTAGTTTTGTGTTCTTTTTACGAGAAATTTTTATTTTTATATATGTAAGAGATCATTAGAGATCTTTATTTTTACGTGTAAGAAATCTCGTTTTTGTTTATTTAATTTTTCTCCTAGGCTTATGAGTTTATTATTTCCAGTCTAAATAGACTATAGGTGATCATAAGAGAATTGAAAATTTTCTCTTAGTTGATTCTAATTCGACATTAAAATGTTTTCTCAACAACCAAATACTTTTATAAGTGAATGTTGCATATTTAATTACATTCATAAATCAATTTTCTTTCCTATCATGAGGTATAACTTCAATTTGTTATGTATAGACGATGATAGTATATTACATTGATCAGTATCACATAATTTCAATAGAATTATTGGAGGATCCCCTTGTGCATTAAATAGTAGAAACTTAACTAGTGAAATCTTGTACATGATAACTAATCAAATATAACAATTAAAATGAAATATTTAGATTATATTAATATAGTTTAAAATAAATCAAAAAGACAATATCAATTCAAATTTTGGGAATGAATAAATATAAGTCATATATACAAGCAAATAATAATTTGTACTAGTAATTTTTTCAAAAATCCTATATTACTAATATAGAGCGAACAAATACTGGTCTATTAATGAATTGATACAATTACTCAAAAAGTAAGTAATGTGTGATAAATAAGCAAATTATAGCTACTAATAATAATTATCTTCAAACTATATATATAGTTATTTATGAAACTATAGCTACTCATTTGTGATTGTCTTAGGGCTTGAAAAATGTTATGACAAGAAAGTCAAAATCTTTGTGACTAAAAACCCTTTTGAATTTATTTGTGGACCCCAAAATGGTCAACTAGGGTATAAGTTTAACACTAATTTTAATTTTAGGACATATTATCCCTAAAATACCCCTCAAGTTTTCATAATTAAGATAATAAGCATCCCTTAATTACCTTAGCTGGAAGAGTATCTTTTAGTATAATATAGTCAATTACTTACTTTAGCAGAAACTGTATTTAATCTGACAAGTCAGTGGAATAGAAGCTGTGAAAGAATGGAATAGAAGGAAATAGATTTTTTTGGATCCTGAGATAACTATATAGTTTTCTAAAATTATATTTAAAAAAATAAATAATCATAAGTCTGAGGCTATTCACATAGGGAATTTTACATCTTGAATATAATTTTGTGCTTTTGTCTTGGGAAATGTGCCTTTGGTCTGTGACTCTATTGTTTTCAAAATAGTTATTCAAATTAGCAATTGATAAAATATATAACTACTTGGAAATTTGATTTGTCTTGATATACACACATTAATTATTTATATGTCTTGACATATTAAAGATCAATTTTTATTGTATATCCATGAAACAACACTTAATAATATCATATCCCTATAAGGGTCAATTTAGTGAGTTTCTTGAGATTCTTAAATTTGGAATAAACAAAATACAAATTGGTACAACAAGACATTGAAGTGAGAAATAAGAGTCATTGCTGTGAATCCTTTTTTTTTTCTTGACCTTAGAGTTCATTTGGTAGGTGATTAATTCTAATTGACATTATTTTTCCCTTTTTTTCTTTTTTAGTTTCACCTAAAAGATATAATTAAAAGTATTAATTGTCCATAAAAAAACAAGATTAGCAACATGAGGAAAAAAAATAAGTTTTTTCTTGTGAAATCAGTGGTGAAATCAGTGGCGAATCCAGAAATTCTAACCAAAAAAATGCCACACATGGGATTTGAACATATACTTCTCGTGTGTTAAGGGGATTTAAAATTCATATATTTACAAAATAAAATAAAATATTTCTATTCTATTTATGCAGTATAATTTTTCGACCAAAAAATTGCATATGGCTCCACCACTACCTACTATGTACAATGATTACAATACCCTAAGGGCTCGTTTGGTACGAGAGATAAGGAATAACTAATCTGCTGATTTATTTTAAGAGGAGTTTATTCCTTGTTTGGTTGAGATAAAATCCCAAAAATAACTTATACCAAAATTATAACCTATGATAACTAATCTCAGAATAACTTATTATTCAACTAAACGAGCCCCGATACATATAAGTCAAATATAATATATATTTTTAAGTTTTTTTAAAAAAATTGAGGGTAGAAAAAGGGAAAATGGAAAGAGATAACATGTGAGAAATCAAACTGTCACCAACAAGGTTAGTACTTTATAATAGCATACCATATCAAGATTAGTACACAGAGTTACTTATTATTGTAATCACGTTATAAAAATTCTTTACACTATCAATATACATCATAATACAGACAAAAAATAATAATAACTTTCTTAACCAAAGTAAAGCCAAAATTGGTACTTGCCAAAGAAGGGGCAAACAAGTAGAGATAGAGCTATTAAAGTCAGCAGAAAAGTCGGCTGATCTTTAGGAGGAAAACCCCTCTTTAGGAACCATATAATCACTTTCTTAATTCTCAAACTTAACACATTTTCTCTCTTCAACTTATAAACTCTCCTTCTTCTTCAACAACAATAATATTAGGGTTTTATCAATAGTTAGGTTTACTTAAACAAGTTTTATTTTTGTTTAGGAAAAAAGGTTGTGTAAGGTAGGTAGGTATTAGGGTTTGTTCTATATTTTTGTGATCTTTTAGGGTTTTAATGGAAGAGAGAAATGATAAAGAGAAAAATATGGATGAAGTGATGCTTCCAGGGTTTAGGTTTCATCCAACTGATGAAGAGTTAGTAGGGTTTTATCTAAGGAGGAAAGTTCAACAAAAACCAATATCCATTGAACTTATCAAGCAACTTGATATCTATAAATATGATCCATGGGATCTACCAAGTAAGAAAACATATCATATATATCCATCTTCAAGCTCCTTTTTTTGTTTTGTTTTTCTATTCTGTGTTCAGCACTCGTATTAGAGCCTGACTATATTTGGATCGCGTGTTGCAAGAGTCTGACTATATTTAACTTGTATATACTGACAATATAAACACTAGCAAACTCCAAAAGATATTTACAACTAACTTTCCAAAATCAGATTTATGATCTTGAAAATAAAACAAGTTATCTACGACAGATAAAGATATTCTTCTCTTTTTTCATCATGTCCTTAGAAGATGAAACATAGCTAACTACTCTTTTGTTTGATTTTTTCCTTAGCAGAGTTGGCAGCAGTGGGAGAAAAAGAATGGTATTTCTATTGTCCAAGGGATAGAAAATACAGAAATAGTGCAAGGCCAAATAGAGTAACTGGAGCTGGTTTTTGGAAAGCAACAGGTACTGATAGGCCAATTTATTCATCTGAAGGATCAAAATGTATTGGCTTGAAAAAATCACTTGTTTTCTACAAAGGAAGAGCTGCAAAAGGGATTAAAACTGATTGGATGATGCATGAGTTTAGATTGCCTTCTATTACTGACTCCACTGCACCAAAGAGATTCTTGGACAAACATATTCCACCTAATGTAAGCTTCTCAAAACTAATCCTTTTTTTTACGCTATCAGTGTATTTTAACATGTTGTAACAGATAACGATGATAATAACAATATACTATTTAATATAGTCTCATGAGTGAGATCTAAAGAAAATGGGGTGTATATGCAATCATACCTTCTTCTACCTACCTAGGGTAGAAAGAGGTTGTTTTCGATAAACACATAGCTCAAAAACAAGTTAATAGTTTCTTTTGTTATAAAGATATTTAGTTTTATATATTGTTAAGTGTAATCTTCTTACACTATCAGGCCATAAAAAAGATTAATACTTATAGGTAAGTCTCCTTAAAATATGAGATTTGAGATCTTGAAAATAAGATATGTTATCTGTTATAATAGTTAAAAATAATCTGATAGTGTGGATGATGTATATTACTCCTACTTGAAACTCTATTACATACTCTTTCTTAATCCATAGATTTAACTTATATACGATGACATTTATTTACATTGTAAGTATCTTTTAATAAACATGTCATAGTAGATAATAAATCTTATTTTTCAAGTTAATAATCATACTTATTTTGGGGGACTACCCATAATTATTTTTTAGTTGACCTGATAATATAATTTATTTTTTATATAATATTAGTGTAGAGAAAGTTAAATTCTTTACTAATGTAATTATTATTTTTGTTGAATATTTTAGGACTCATGGGCAATATGCAGGATTTTCAAGAAAGCAAACTCCAATGCACATAGAGCTCTTTCTCATTCTTGGGTATCACCACCACAAGTACTGCCTCAAAATAACATTACATCTCATGATTTTCTAACAAGTAGCCATTTTACTAATAATTCAAATGAAATGTCATCATTTATACACAAAACAAGTAGTACTTCACCTATCCAATTTAATGACTTATTACAAAACTCATCCAACAATAATATGTCTAGTAGCTTCACCACATTAGATCTTCCTCTTTACAAAACCCTCAACTCAATGTCAAACCCCAATAATGACCCTATCACAAGTTACACATTTTCTTCATCATGTGTTGACAATATGAACAATATTGATGCTTCTTCTTTGCTTCTAAACATGTCATCTTCTATATTTGGAGATTATTCTATCGCGTTACCGGAGAATATGGAAGGTGGTGGTGGTGATGTTCATGATGATACAATTACAACATTGAAGGAAGCTAATAATGTTATAATCAACAACATGGAACATATGGAGGAATTACAATGGGGAAATGTTGTTAGATCTAATAATATTGGATTGATGAATAATTTTCCATTGAATATGGCTGCTGATGCATGGAAGACAAATTTGCTTTGGGATTCTTCTTCACCTTGTCCTAGTAGTGAAATGTCTACAAGTTATTCTACTAACAAATGTTACACTTGAAAGTAACATATGAGCTACTACTAATTTTTAGTCATGTTGTGTTTTTTAGTTTCAACAAGTTAGTTTTTTGTTTTCTTTATTTTGGATTTTTGTTTTTGTTTTTGAGTACTTTTTTAGTTTGGACTTAGTTTTAGTTTTGGATTAGTGTTGTAAAAACTCTCTAATGTAGGTTTTTCAATTGATTCATGACTAATCAAATCATTTCCTCTAAAGGTTTTGGCCTACATTATATCCAAGAACATTAATTTTCATGTTTTATACGAGGAGTTGTAAAATTAGCTTATGAAAATTAAACATGATATGTCCTACTTGTTATTGACTTGTTTATTTATTAGTATAGCTCATTTTAGCTCAATCCATTTCAGTTCATCTAAAAATTGGGCTGATATATATAGCTCAAATTGACTCATGGAAACATTGGCAAAATATTTTGCGAAAAGTTTTTTTTTATTTGATATGTTATGTATAGTTATAATAAAGACGAAATAGTTTATTAGATACTTAAACATATTAAAAAGAAAAATAAAGAAATTAAAACTTAATAAGAACTAAACGGATTGGGTTATGACCCGTTTTTTGGTCCAACTCATTTCAACTTAAGAAGACTCACTTATTTATTAACGCGACTCATTTTAATCTGCTCAAATCCAATTCAAGCCGCTCATTTGACACCCATATATATGTATATATATGAATCAATATTGTTTCATGTGCTTTATAGAGCCTTTCATTTTGTTCGTCTTTACTGTTCTTTTGTTTTCTTTCCCTTTTTCTTGTTTGCCACCAATATATTGCTATGACATGACATATTTTAACTCTAATAAAAAAAAGTATATTATGATTCATTGCTAGCTTTACAAGCAAGCTGATATTACTATATCATATAGTCTATATATAGATGTATCCTTAGGGTATACTCTTAGTCCTTAATTAAATGCACATTATTTTTTTTATAGCTTCTATTTTTATTTATTTTATTTAGCAAGCACCAAGAATGGGGTCGGTTTGAGAAAATGATCATATAAAGATTTCTTGATTTCATTTACAAATTTTTCAATATTATTTTTAATGATTTTCTTATAAAAATAGTGACATAAATATATTAATATTTGAATTGATTATTAAATCAAATCTCTCTACTCTATTATACGTAGCCACAACTCTACTTTTTTTCACTTCATTAGGTTTAAATATCTAATGCGAATAAATATTTACAATAATAGAAGTGTTAAAGTCAATTTCAAACGGTTAGCTGAACTTTGACTCAAGATCTATGGATTTACCCTTAGAGATTGACTTGTGGACAAACAATCACTTGGTCTAATCATAGGTTTCGGATTTGAACCTCGAGTATGGAATTTTTTTTGTATGAACCATACAAGACGCGATCCAGATATAGTCGAGCTTCAATACGGTATCAAACACTGAGTGGAAAATAAACAAAAATATAAAAAATTGGGCTTGAATGTCATTCATCCTCATGTCAAATTGTTGTATCCATACGTTATTTATGTGATTTTTGAACTTTAATTTATGAATTGAGCCATGAGGTATTGGAGTTACTAGTAGTGGGCCTTAGTACGTTCCGATAAAGGACCGAGCCCATCAAAGATAATGTTGGGCCGACCTTAATTTGATCTACCATTGTGTTGATCAGATTGCCACATCATTTGATCATGTAACTTCATTTGATTGGCCTTTAATTTGATTATATAGTAGACATTACGGTATGTACCTTAGTTGTCAAGGCCATAATTTCAGTGAGAAATATTTGTAAACGACCTTGTCAAGTCATATCAAATTTCAGGCGAAAATTTTGCAACTTAAATCACCTACGTCTAAAGTTGTTCCAGAAGTGAGTAAACTTACGATAACAAAAAAAATTATAGTTGCCAAGTACAAAGCCCTGTGAGAAAGCCAAAGTTAAATTATAGATAAAACTATTATGACCAGAAAATTAATTACCTACTAAACTTTATGCTGCTTTCAAAAATATCTGGAGGCATATTGGATTTTTGGAGGTTCCAACACAGGTGCGCCAAGTTTTAGAAAGTCCCAGCAACATAGACTAAACTATATCTTCTTTACCTTTTCTTATTCAGTGTCTATCTTTGTGTGCCTGGTATGATAAAATCGGAATAGGATATCACTACTAATATAAATAATATATATAAATTCCGAATTACTAATACCTTCGTAACTCTATTATTGAACGGAAATAGATCATTGCTCAGGGCTAACTTATCAGGGTTGTTATGACTGTAACAACAGCAACGCATATTGCATGAAAAAAAATAGTACTAAACCCAGATATTGCACTGTGGTTTACTAAAAGTTGCTTTCGAAACAACAGGTCCTAGTGCTGATAATAACTAGAAAACCACAGAGTACTAACAGATGTAAAACATTGATTCATAGAGATGGAAAATGCATCGAAACAAACTCATATTCATGTATACTGATTTGAGATTCAAAACTGGAACGAATAGCCTAGTTGAGTTTAAGTGCAAATATCCTTAAGAAGTTTAAATATTCAGAACAAGAAAATAGAGATACCTAGGAGAACAGATATTTCGACAAACTGAAGAAAGACCTCCAATATCGTATTTTAACGAAAACCAGCAACATACAAATCTCAAGACCAAAAATCCAAATACAGTCATGATTTCCTAGTAGCCTGCAGTATCAGAAACTTCTCTCACGACATCATCAAGGAATAAAGGCTTAGCTCTTGGATGCTAGCTTTTCCTTGGCTTTCTGGATCTTCAAAACCTTCTTCACAATCTTTTGTTCTTCAACCAAAAAGGCTCTGATGATCCTGTACAAGACAACATCTAGTGAGTTGGAACAACTCTAATTTTATTTGAACAGTTTGAGAACACTATAGTGCACCAAAAATATACCTTTCACGTACAGCACTGCCTGACAACACACCACCATAAGCACGGTTCACAGTCCTCCTGTTTCTAGGTAACCTGGACCGCTTGTACTCAGCAGGTCTCAAGTGTGGAATCTGCCAAAAGAGAAGTCTTAAGCCATTGAAATGATGACTCCTAAAACAACTATATAATCAAAAGCAGTCGCATCTGCATTCATGTTTTAAATATAAAATGCTGATAGCTACAGAGAACATGTGTTACATGATGAGGAAGTAATCTGCCTCGAACCATTAGAAAATGTTACACTGATGATATTCTAGAAGTACATGAAATTTATTTTTGAGATGCACTGATAACTACAGAGAACATGTGTTAGCTGATGAGGAAGTAATCTGTCTCAAACCAATACATTTTATTAAGGGAAGTTGACCTAAAACACAATGATGCTACACAAAATATCCTAAAAGTTTTACCCTTTGTTATACTTGGATTCATACTCTTTTTTGTACAACATTGGTGATCAGGCCCAGATTGGTGAGGTTATCATACACTGGTAAGCAAATTGTCTCATATTTGCAGCCTAATGGGTTACAACTTAAGTATAATAGAGGGTATTTTTAAACAATAGCAAGTATAGAGGTGAAAATTTCGACCTTTATACCAAAGTATTTTCAAAAGTGGAAAGCACTTGGTCTATGCCAGAGCTCAACAGCAAGGGTATGAATGGCACCAAAACATAAAGGATCGGGTAAAATGAGTATATTTTGCACAATAGAGGGATAACTTGATCCATTTCTCTATATTGAAAAAACTGCATGTTAATTTAGATGTATATAGTTACATCATGTTATCAGGAGTCGCAAAGATAACCTATCAGCAAATTACATGCTATTGTTGGGGCAATAGCTGACATATAAGCCCAAAGAACTTACAAATTAGACATGGGAAAGGTTAATATGAGATCGCAAAGATATAAAGTCACATATGACCCAAAAATAGTTTGAAAATTACAAATGCAAAGCATCTTCCACACCACCTATGAATCACTTTCTCCCAACACAACCTAACATTGGATTTTTTACCCAAAGATGCTGAAAATAGTACAAGAAAAATGTTCCCTTTGTATTGATATTTAAATTACGGTTAGGTTATCCTTGTAAATCACAATAACCAATACTATCCTGAATTCCATAGCAAAGTTATGAGGCATTATCACTTCCATACATTTCTAGAGAGCTGAAAACTGAGTCTTTAATCAATTCTCTAGTAAATAAGAAATCAAATTGAACACAGATAAATGGATCAACCAACTACAAGTTAACCCCAAATAAGTCAGGTTGAATCAGTCTTCTGTTATAATTACTCCATATTCAGGTTCATTTCATTCCAATATTATATGTTTTCTCTAAATCTCTAATTATCAGACCTCATAATAATCCACTCCAAACTAACATATCCTGTACACATTAGCAAACTATGTCGTAGAATCAACACAACAACAACGACAACACACTCCGTGCAATCTCAATCCCAAGAGCGGGGTATGGGTTGGGTAGTGAGTACACAGCTCAGCTCAAGGATGGTTTAGAATCAACACATCCAAGATAAATCTAATACTCATAATAGATAACAGAATTTCCACATAAAGCTCAACTCTATCATCTGACACAAACACATTCCCAGAGAGAACAGTACTTACATAAAAACCAATCAAAATCTTACAATGACATTCATCAAAAACAGTGCAAACACAAAAACAAGAGCAAAAAACAACATACCCCTTGAATTCTCTTTCCAGTTACAGGGCACTTAGGTCCATTAGCCCTCTTCTTTGTTGTCTGGTAAATCAGCTTCCCACCTATTCAAATTCAATTTTCCAACACCCAAAAACAGAAAAGCACAAAACTTTCTTCAATATCCAAACACCCAAATCACATAAACAAAAAAAACATATTTTTTCCCTCCTCATCATCTTTCACGCACCTCAACTAATTCCCCAGTATAAAAACAAGAAATGCGACAAATAATAAAATGTGTACCTGGGGTTTTGACAACCCTATGTTGGTTCGACTTGGTTGCATAGCTATGCCGCTTACGGTAAGTAAGCCGTTGCACCATTTTTGACGGCGGCTCTGTTACTCAACTCTCTGGTTTTGGAGGCTGAAGAAGAAAGGGGCTAAATGAAAGGGAAAAATATATGTAGTGTTTATATAAGGGGAAAGAAGCCCTAGATCCTACGGCTGATATTGGATCATAGAATTGCTTCTTAAACTAATAATAATAAGCCCACTAATATGTTAATGGGCTTATAAGTAGGCCTATTGTGATTGAGCTGGATATGGGCTTTTGTTCAGAATACTCATATTCTAACCCAACGTGCAAATAGACTTCCGGAATTTAGAGCGTGTTTGAATTGGCTTATCTTAGGTGTTTTTAAGGTGAAATAATTATTAAGTATTTTAGTAGCATTTGAATGAGATAAAAATAATAGTTTAAAGAACTTTTTAAAGTCAAAATAATAAATTGAGTCATAAGGTATAAGCATAATGATTAAAAAAATTACGTATAAAATAATTGAAATATGAATTTTACAAAATAATAAAAATTTAAAGAGGATTTTATGTATTAACTCTACGTCTAAATGACGGGTCTTGTGCAACTTGACACGGTTTAAAAGTAGAGTTCCACAAACGCACCACTTAAGAGGTCTACTCATATTCCAAAGATGTTGATGGGGTTAGGAGCCTGTAGTTACAATAGTAAAGAAGGACTGAACATTACTTGTGTAAGATATACACTCCAATTGATATTGAGTCAAGGGATACTCCTTGAAAATTATAGTTCAGAAGGTAGTAAAAATATTCAATAAATTAAATATAAAATTAGTAAAAACATAGTAATTCAGAAAAGACTTTTTTAGCTGTTAGTTGTATTGTAAAGAATACTAATTCGTCCTATATATACAATGTGGTTGAATAATAGTGGTATACAAGGTCATATTCTATAGTCAAATTCGAAATATAAGTTTACTTTACGATTCGACTCATACATCAGACATTTTACATAGAAAATTGACTTTGTTTTCTTATCTAAGATTAGGTAAAAAAAATTCAGAAAATGACACAATCCAATAGAAATCACATTAGACTACGAACATTGAATTGTTTTTTTGTATGACATATTCATTTTATTTTATTTTATTTGTTGAGTGAGTTCTCCTTTTTAGTTTTATCTTTTTCAATATGTAAAATGTGACTTAGGAGTTAGGAGCTAAACTTTACTCTTTTTAGTAGATGAGAATAATTAAATAATTAATAAATAAAAACTGGACCAAATATATTTTTTTATAAATAACTTAAATGTCAAGATGACAAGAATATCCTATGACCCAAATATTTTAAAAAGTGACCATTTTAATAAGTAATATTCTCTTGACCTTTCCCCCTTATTTTATTCTTTTACATCTGATTTTTATATATTTTGAAGTTTGTTTAATTTAATCTCGTGTCGAAAGGTTCATTTTGAGAAGTAAAGTATAACGTACCAAGTTTTAATTTTCTAGATATTAAATCCAAAACTTCTAATTTAAAAAGGAGGAATATCTATTAGTTTATGATACTTTACTTTTTTACTCTTTTCGTCATATGTTATAAAGGTCGCTTAGTTCATACTCTAATTATTTGAAATTATAATCTTTATATAATACTAATCAATATTATACATCCCACTTTAATTTAATATCAAAATAAATATATTTGTAATTGTATAATAATTTAAAGTAATTTTTTTCAAATATAGAATAAATTTTATATCGAAATAACTCACTTAATTCCTCCCATCAAACTAGAGTTGTTCAAAATCGAATCGAAACCGATAATCTGAATTAAAAAAAAGTTATTGATTTATCGATAATAGGTTATTGATTTAACAGTTTCAGTAACAATTTTGATTTTTTTATTATCGGGTTATCCGTTCATAACTGTCTGATGTTTCTTAACGAGTTAATCGATAATCCTATAGTAAATTAAATAACTATATTTATACTATTTAGTATATAAAGTCGTTGACTTAGAGTTTAGTTTCAGATTCTGACGGTCTCAAACTCTTAGTTATTCTACAATGTAAGTGTGTTTTCTTTTAGCAAGATGTAATTTGTCAATTCATGTGCATGGTTCATTTGGTTTGTCCCCTTGTTTCTAGGTGAGTTTCAATTATTTTTTAAAATCAAATATTAACGGTTGAACTGATAGCGATCAGTAACTGATAAAAACCAACATCTTAATAGTTCTATAACAGTTTAGCATGTCAAGAAATCGACAATCAATAAAGTTCAAATCAAATTAAACCGATCGATACACCGCCATATTTAATATTTCCTAATACCAAAAGAAAATTTAGTGGTGCTTCAAAAAGTGGAGGGTGAAAATGCCAAACATGGTAGTGTCCTTCATCGTGAAGTTTTGGGGCTTAGAATTATCCCTCATCCATCCACCGTTCCTTTACTGAAAAAAAAAAAGAAGAAGGAACAATTCTCTAAAAAACAAAAAAATTATTAGAAGGAACGAAAATTCCAAAAAAAAAAATATTAAAAAATTAGACTAGATTACTACTCTTTTAATATACTTTTGTTGAAAAGTACATCGTATTGACCAAAATTTTGTTACACATGAGATACTTGTTGGCTTGTGAATTGTGATAATGACTCCCAAATTCAATTTCATACCGATGATTGAGGGGAATAATGTGTTTTTGTATAAGTATTTCTTTTTTAACTCATTTAAGGCGTTTGACAAGTATTGAAAGTGCTTATAAGTCGTAAGTTGATTATCATCAGCTCATGATTCACTTTTGATTTAATCAAATTTGTTATGTTTTTATCACTAATATCTTTGTAATCTCTAACTATTTATTATCAGTTTGAACACTTTTATTCAAACATACAACTATCATTTATAAAATCAATTTCAATAACTAAAAATGCTTTTCAACATTTGATACTTTTCAAGTCGACTACTTTATAAATATATTTTACTACTATTCAAAAACATGATAAACCATTATTCTAAATTTGCCCTTTCAAAATCAGGCTACATTTTCTCCTCCTCTAGGTATATTTTTTCAAGGGGAAGCAAAGGTATACGTTTTTTTTTTTTTGGGTGGGGGGGGGGGGGGGTGTAAGGGTGGGGTACTAACATAGCCTAGAACCTAAGTTGTGCGGACTCTTCACTTTTGATGTCGTACCCGTGTCAGGTTCTCCAAAAATACACTACTTCTGGAGAATCTGACACGCATCCATTGACAGTTTTGAAGAGTCCGAGCAACATAGCCTAGAACTATAGTCCTAGAAGATCTTCATCAACATTATGAAAAACTAAACATATACTAATCACTAAACCTTAGCATGGAAAAAGTGAAAAAGATTGTTCCATGCAAACTTTCCTCCCTGCAACATTGATATTGCTTAGTTTCCTCTGGCACCAAACCAAATGATCTCTCCTTAATCTTGGTAAACTTAGCACTCTTGATACCAATTTTAGCTCCACGAGTGACGCGAATAATGAATGACTCAATCGACGTTCTTGTTGTTTTTGGAACTTCTTCACTATGCAATTGCCACTTCTTTGTACATCTTTCAACTTCCTCTCCTTCTGCATAGAGAATATCAAGTGATTCACAAAGTTTAGAAACTAAGAAAACTGGAATTGGCTATGAACTATTGTAGCTACAAAATGTTGCTAAGTTTTGTTTTTATAAGTAGTGAAAGGCGTGGCGTATCTATGAATAAAGATAGACAAACCTTTTGAAGGTCTAACTTGACATTCATAAAAAGCTCGATTTCTGCATTGTCCATTTGAGTTCCTTGAACACCCTTTAAGGCAAAATTAGCTTCACGTTTATCAGCACGAAGAAACTCCCAGAAAACTTGCATTGTCTCCTTAATAACTTCGCCCAATTTCACTATGGAAATGACATCTTTTTCCTCTTCTCGTCCGCCCTTCTTTCCCTTAAAACGATCATCTGCTAGACAGTCAAAGTATTCCTCGTTACAATGAGTCATGGTATTTTAATAACGACTCAATGAAAAAATGCATACCTCTTATGCTCGGGACTTGAAGAAAGCTACGGAGAATGCACCTCTTCCTGACATAATTTTGGACTCGTGGTCCTTGAAATGGCTCATCCTCGACAAATCTTTGTAAAAGTACTTGAAATTGCTGATATTCTCCGGCAACTTGGTTGTATGTGTGATACTCGTGTGGATCATGTTCAAGCAAGTCCTTAGCTTTACCATATTGCCAATAGAGAATTTCCCATGATAGGCAAATTTGCCCAACATATACAATTTCCAAGTCTCTATTCATTTCACTAATGGATTTTTGTGCAGGATCAGCAAAGATCTTCCTTTGTTTGTTTGCCAAGAAGCTTGGTAAAGCAAAGGCTTTGGTTATCGAAATTGATGTTTTTTTGCTCGACATAAACACTTCGGAATCCTTAAGCTGAAGGAAACCTATATTAAAGAGTAACACATTAGAATCACCAGTCTACGATTCAAAAAGAACACTTCAAGAAGCTAATTTAAGGTCAATGAATTCGCTCCTAGACTATGCGAAATGGAACAATTTCGCCCTCTGTTATTTAGCGGCAATGATAAATATGAGTATTTATAACCAAAACTTTATATAAATGCCGCTAAAGGCTAAAGCGACTCTGGATGCAATGACATTAACTCAATAGCTACTAAATGCTTTTGCGATATTGAAATATTGTCGCTAAAAGAAAAATCTATTGCAACTAAATGTCTCTTTCGTTGTAGTGATATGGACCAACGACAACAACTAAAGGATAAATTTAGACCATTCGCAAAGTTCAAAGGCATATTCGACCATTTTAATATGAATGGAAAAATAGTTGTATTTTGGTCCATTTACCCTTCTTTTTTCTTGTTTCTTGTTTTGACAATTCTTAATTTTGTGTAATTTTTTCTTCCATATAAAGTCCAAGATGAAAGTGGTTGTGGGATTATGCTATTCTCCCTAAAACAGCAATTTGATTAGGCCAAGAAAATTGGAACCTAGTGGAATGACCATAAAAAGTCTGTTGAGTGGCATTAAAAGCCATTGATAATTGCATGACATAATTGGAAAAGGGACAACAAAAGCACCCCTTTAGGCATTTGATAATGGCTACTTTCAAGAAGTGGTGATTATGTCACACTGGTCTTTTCAAAGGATCAAATGGTCAAAAATATTATAAATTACTACTTAGTAGACAAGACAATAAGCATATGATATAAGTTCAATCTTCAATAACATAAATTTGGTGGTTCAGAATGATCATTGATGAATTTATTTATTGAGTTAGCTGAAAATGACATTACAAGATTATTTAATAGGTACTGAAATGGACAGAACACAAGACACATAATTGTTATACACCAAACCAAAATGTAACAATTAAAGATGGAAGGAGGATAACACATGGGTAGAGAGGTTGTTTCCGATAGACACTCGACTCAAGGAAAAGCATATCAAAACAGAAACTATAGAAAACATGGTAAAGATAATTGAATATAATGTAGTGATGGTTTTAGAGACTTACTGATAGCATTCAATGTCTGGTAATTCAAGATGTCCAATTTTCTCATTTTTTCAGCATAGCTCTTGTAAAATTTCTGAATTTCTTCGATACAATCTTTGTACACAATCTTTTCATCAATTTTCAGTGGCTTCAAATCTTCTACTACCTTAGGAGATTCATAATCTTCTGATATAGTAGGCAGACCTGTGATTCTTGAATTTTTCATTTCCATTTTCATTTGCCTGACTAAATTCTGATGTTCTAATAAGATATCATCGTCATCCGAATCTGAATCAGTATCCCATAATTTTCGACTCGAATTATTATCTGGAGAATCTTGAAAATCATCCATTTCCTCATAGTTCACATCTGTTTCCTCAACTCTGTCAACATTTTGAGAAGCAAAACCATCTATATCCCATGATTTTCGACTCGAATTATTGTTTGGGAATTCTTGGAAATCATCCATGTCCTCATAGTTCACATTTGTTTCTTCAACTCTGTCAACATTTTGAGAAGCAAAACCATCCATATCCAATGAGTTTCGACTCGAATTATGATCTGGTGATTCTTGAATATCATCCATTAACTTCATTTCCTCACAATTCACATCTGTTTCCTCAACTCTGTCGAAATTTTGAGAAGTAACATCATCTATATCCCATGATTTTCGACTCGAATTATGGTCTACAGATTCTTGAAAATCATCTATTAACTTCACTTCCTCACACTTCACATCTGTTACTTCAACTCCATCAACATTTTTAGCAGCAAAATCACCTTTACCAATAGAAAAACTTAAATTATGCAAAGAAGTTTCCAATTCAATAAACCCCATATCATCATTTTCTTCTCTATCACCTTCCATAAACTGATCACTCTTCAAAAATCCATTAAGCTGCCTATCAGAACATAATTCATCTCCAATAACCTCAGACCCTCGAATCGAATTTCGAATTAAAGACTCATTCTCAGGAAGCAATTGAATTTCATAACATATATCTTCAGAATCCTGTGCTTCCTCATCACTAAAAACTTCATCATTTTTCTTCAAAATCTCTTCAAAACAAAGATTATCAACATGTTCCTCTCCCTTTTCCTCAAAAAATTCCAACTTTTCTTGATCATTAGCATTTTTTTCATCAAAAAACTCTGATTTTTCTTGATAAACACTTCCATTTTTGAAAAAAGAGAAATAAAACAATTTATCATCAGAATTCTTATCAATCTCTTTTTCTTCTTCAGCCATTACAACTCCTTCTCCTTCATTAAAATTCACAAACATTTCTTCAACTGAAAAACTTTTAGCTTCTGGTTTCTCTATAAAACCAAAAGAATCTTTACCAGATATATACTCATACTTACTCTGAACCAAAAAAGAACTCTCTTTTACCACACCCTTCCCATCAAAATCTAATCTTTTCTGATTTTTACAGTCCATTTCATCAGTTTCATCCACAACCCTCCTACAAAAATAAAAAAAAGACACAAACTTTAAGCAAATAAAAACCTAAAATTTCAAAAAATAAAAATAAAATAGAGATTCATATAATCATATAATCATACCTGTTCTCCAAGAAAAAGTAAATCTTGAAAACAAACCAACACAAGAAACCCCAAAGAGAAGTGAAAAACCAAGTCATTGTTGTGTACATAAATTGACTCAAAAACATTTTTATTAAATGGCTTTTGAGCAAAAAGATTTCTTGGTACTCATGATTTTCCCATGTATACAAGTAAAGAAAAAGAGAAGACAAATATAGTAATCTTAAATTTTCATAGGAGAAAGTGAAGAGACCACTAAATCCTAAGCATCTGTTAAATCAAGAATTAGTTTTTTAGTTTTTTTGGGAAGCCTAACATGTTGGCTAAGATTGAGGGAGAAATTGAGAAGAGAAGTAGTCTTGAGAGTGAAAGATCAAAGTGTGTATAAATGAAATACAAATTTGTATGCTGAGGTGTGCTAAATGGGACATTGATATTTTTCGGGTCTTCGTTTGGTAAGTGAGATAAGGATAGTAATCTTGAGGAAATATTTGTTATTAATTTTATTTTATGTTTAATTTAAGATGATAATTAATTTTGAGATTATTTTGTCTCATATTACTATCTCAGATAGAAAGTGATTCGTGAGATATATTTACTTATTCCATTTTTTCATCAAAACAATCCTTTGAGGGTGTGTTTGGTACCGAGAACATATATTTCTATTTTTGATTAGTCAAACATTTTAGAAAAAATGATTTTTCCAATGATAATATGAAAAACAAGTATTACAAATAATAATTCAAGTTAACGTCTCCAATTTCCACCTCTTGATCATCCACTCCCGCACCACACTCTCCACTCATCTCATCTGCATAATACTTTGCAAGATATATATATAAATACTCTTAAAATAATATTTTTCTACTTATTTGCATAACGATAAAAAAATATTTCTCATATATTTGTTTTTTCATCTTACCAAACACACCATAAGTTATATACACAATAGGTAAACTTATTCAACACCTATTATAAGAGGTATAACAAATTTACTTTAATATTTTAAATATCATATTCTTTCTTTTTAATTATATATAAATATCCTTTAGACGATTTGATGATACAAAAAATTCCTTACCAATATAAAATTAGAATTTTAAGTTTATTAATTCTGAATGTTAGTAAACTTATATAGCACGTCTTAGTAACTGCAGTTAGATATTAAATAATAATGTTTTTCTATATAAAAATAATAAAAAATATTAAATTCGTCCGAACCACAATATGGTACTTTAATTCCGGTCTGATTACACTATGTATATAATTTAGATTCTTTTTGTGAAGTTTGCATCGGTTAAAGATTTTTGAATTGTTTTGATGGATCTTCTTTTTTCTGTTTGTTTTCACTTAACATTTGACACGTTTCTTAGGTGAAGAAGAAAGAGTCAAATTTCGTTAACAAAAAGGAAGAAAGTTGTGACATTCTTTTTTTTTTCCTCTTCAAATGTAAGATGTATTCAATTTTTAAAATTATTGACTCGATTAATTTAGAACTCGTTAACTTAACTTACTATGAGGATGACTATGTCAGATCGTGTCAAATAGGTATATTATGAAAATTAACTTAACTAATTCATGTCATGACAGATAGACTAATAAAAAAGATTTTAAAAAAAAAACGTTTTTGCTAATAAGTTCCCTAGTTTAAAAATAATAATTAATTTAAGATATTTGATTAAAAATAAAGGAACTTCAACGAGGGACAAATCCAACATTATGATAGTGGAGTATTTTCCATGTGAAACACCAATTTTTATGTAAAACTTTATAAACTTACATTAAATAGTATATATGAACTCATTACGTACATTGAACATTTAAAAATAAAATTTAAATTCTGAATCCGCTGCTAATCTCGACTATTCGTTTGCGTTTCATTTGGTCATAAAGTTGTGTTTGATTGTTTGCTTTTTGGAACGATGCATTACACTTCTTTTAGGTGGCAATTCTTTTTGCCTTTTTGTGCTTTGGACATAGTCAAAGACGTGAAGACTCATTTTTTAGTACTAAAAGGGGAAAAAAAAAAAAAAAGGGGACTAGATACAATAAATTAAATGTAATATATTGTTTGCATTAATTTTCTAGTAAGAAAATTCACGTGAATAATAGTTACTAAATAAGTAAATTAGAGGTTGAAATTGCAAGTATCCAAAGTTTTTTCTCTTTACTTTTTTTCTAATAATGGTTAAGGTTATATCATATATGTATCTAATTAAATTTCACTAAGATCCAATAAAGGTAAGTCACTTATGTTGAGATTAGGGGTAAGTCATTTATATATGTTGATATAATATAATATAAATATAATAGGGGGACTACATATAGAAAAATTAGGGGGTAACTTGATAAAAAGTAAATTTTGGACTTGAATTAGCTATATGGACTATATATATTCCTTTCACATCTAAATTATAGTATATATTTAGCATCAAATGTAATAATTTGAAATATTTCGAACAAAAAATAACTGTGAAAGTGAAGACTTTTATGAGCCGATAAATTAATGAGGAATATATTACGATCCTTTTCTGTTTTTACATGCTTATTAATTGACAACTAATTTTGCCAAACAAAAACAGGTAGAAAAAGGCTATAGAATTTGGCAAAAAGATTTTGGTATAAAATATCGAAAGTCATAAAATCAATGGATTGAATTTCTCCAGATAAGGTAGAATTAGATTCCAACTCCACAAAAAATATTTAAAAATATATTATTATTATTATTATTATTATTATTATTATTATTATTATTTTGAAATTATGACATCCACTTAATAACCAATATGAGTATTTGGTGTAACTGAACCAATTTGTTTGGCTATTCACATTAATTTGGGTCGTTGTATTTACTTTTACTTAAACATAGAAATGAATTAGTTTAATTTGTTCGTTCAACACCAACTCCTCCATATAATTTTTTTGGAAATAGTCCTAATCCATTGATAACAAGTGGAGAGAAATAATTCAATTGAAGTTCTTTTGTGAACCATATCTTATGGTTTTGTGTTAGACATTTGACTAATTTGAATTCGTGCTGCGTAATGTCCATTAAAGGAGAACATTTCTTAACCTGATTTTTTCTATACTCAAAATGTGTAATCTAGATCTCTGATTAAAGATGGAGAAATTTTATCTGTCACGCCATAACTTTTTATATTAATCTAAAATTATATAGAATTCTTTTTTCGAATATGAATATAATATTTTTTTTTCCTTTCAAAGATTCCATCTATTGCTGGACTTGATATGGAAAACTATAGTAAAACATCTTACAATTTTTTCCAAAACTTTCTTACTGTGAGACATACAAAAGGAGATAAATTGTTTTACCAATTTTATACACTTCTCTTACTTCATGTCAACCAAACAGTACCTTACAAGATATCAATTTTTTTTTTTTTTTTCCTTTTAATATATTTGCTACTTGTGACATTAACCGAATAAATTCCCAATACAAGTTAACACGTGAGAAGGAAAACTCAATTAAACCACAGTGATTAAAAAGTATATTATTTAGTATTAGACTAATTAATATAAGATTTTGATGGGGGATATCTAATATTTTAACTTAATTTTATGCATGAGTGGTAATAAATACTTTATATTCTTAATTAGAAATCCCAAATTTAAGTCCCCGAAATGAAATTGTCCGTAGTGGAAAACATTTTACACCCTCAAGTTGGAATTTTTCGGTGCGAGTCTGACTTAATCGTTTATCCTCTAATAAAAGCAGAGTCGGAATTTAAAATTTATGAGTTTTGAATTCTGATTTTTTTAAATTACTGAATTCTAAATTAATACTATAGGTACATATTTCAATATATTTTCAAAATAAAAAGATAGTTGAACCAAAACTATTAGATTCATTGAACATATAATCAATACTCTGACTCTACCCCTGTCTTTCATATGAGACTTTCCTATACGAATCCAAATTAGTTGTTCACTTTTAAGATGAAATTTTCAGCATGAATATGAATAATTAAGTTCAGATTCAACTCAAAAAAAAATATCGCATATCAAATGAGAAACTAAAAGAAACATGAGTCATGCCATTGAGTGTGCAAAATGTAGATAAAAGATGATGTATTCAATAACCGCCCCCGTGACCCATCTTTGTCACAAATAAACAACCGTTAGCATGCTTGTGATATGCATGAATTATAACAAAAAACGGCATGAATAGAAACAACAAGTACTTCCATATGTTGATGTTCAATTACCAAACAAAGCTATCCGTCGTTTTAATTTATTTGTCTAATTTTAACTTGTCATAATAATTTTATACATAAATAACCTACATGCTAACAGACTAACAAACATGATATGCGAGACTTAATATATACGTGTATAACTCATCTTCAAATCAATTATCAAATAATTTCTAATCTAAGTAAATAGACCAATAATTTAGTAATGAGTTACTCCATGTCTATATCTCTCATGTCTAGAGCAGGGGCAGAACCACCTTATAGTAAGGGGTTTCATCTGAACCTCCTTCGACGGAAAATTATATTATTTATACATGATTAAATATTTTTTTAAATGTATACATAATAGATGTCGAACTCCCTTCGACTACTTCGTATGTTTATTTCTACAGATTTTGAACCTCCTTATTGAAAATCCTGACTCCGCCACTGATCTATAGTGTCATAACAAATGTAAGGATGAAGTTAAAGGATCTACAATAGGTAGGTGAAGGAGAAGTACGAAAGTTGAAAGCTATTGATGTAGTGGTGACGAACCTTATAACCACACAGCTAATGCGTGCATCAAATTAACATATATAGTAAAAATACTACGCACACTGTCTAAAAAGAATGATATATTTTTATATGTAGTAATAATTTAATTTTAAAACATTCGTTTTATCCTTAATAAAATGATTTATAGTCAAGCAAACATATGCGATTCATTTTAGACTTTAATTTTTTTTTTAAAATCATGTCAAATCAAACTATATCACATATACAACTCATTTTAGACCATAAATTTCAGAAGTCTTTTTTTTTCTTCTTAAATTTCATGTCAAGTCAAACCATATCGCATAAAAGACTCGTTTAGACTACAAATTTCAGAAGTCTCTTTTTTCTTCTTAAATTTTATGTCAAATCAAACTATATCACGTAAACGACTCATTTTAAACCATAAATTTCAGAAATTTTTTTTTCTTAAATTTCATATCAAATCAAACTAATCACTTAAATTAATCAGGAAAAAGGCCAAATTGCACAAACTTCCATTGAAGCTATTACTGTCATTGGTGAGACAAAGTATCTCTTGTCCTAAATTAGTTTGGAACAAGTCATGATATATCATTATAAACTCGTGACCACGCAAGGACAATCGATCTACATGATGAACAAGAAGATTTAACTTAAACGATGTTTAATAATTTTTATATAAAAATATGTATTTTTATCAGCTATTATTTTAGTGATTTGATATATAATAACAATCCTTTTATTTTATTTATATAGTATAATAATGACGATATGAAATGAACTTAAGTGAAATGAGAATTTATATAATTGACCCCAAGAATTAAGACATAGTAATTATTATCTATTATTATAAAATGATTTTACTTCACATAGCTTAAATCCTGCAAATAATTTTTGGTAATGACATATATATGTGTTATAAT
>JAJONR010006759.1:0-35584 GCA_029582245.1 Solanum etuberosum | reverse complement strand
AATCCACAATCAAACTTGAACGATCTTGACGAATCTTGCCTTTTCTTCTTCTTTCTCCTCTTTTCTCCTTTCTCCAAGCCCTAGCGTAAACTTCAACTTTTCTAAACTGACTAAAATCTGATTTGACCCCTATTAAACTCTTAAAAACGAATTAAAATAATAGGGTATGAAAAAGACTAAAATACCCTTTCAAAATCCGGATTGGACTTTTTTTATTTGAACAGCCTAACTTCCAATGGGAATATCTCACTCATACGAACTCGGAATCGCGCAAACTTGGCGGCGTTGGAAAGATTATTCCAAGATCTTTCCTACGATATCTGGAAACACACCTACACATGTTGGTATGGTTCCACCCCGTTGTCTTCCCTCTAATCCTTTTGTTACGACATTGTAATAATTTAGCTGTAGCTTTAGGCATCACCTATCTAAGACCCACAATGTTCAGAAAGATTTGCCATAACTGCGCAATCATGTTGCAGTGGATAAAAAAATAATTACATTTTCTGTTCATTTCCACAGAAGTGACACCTCCTGCACAAAATGATGTGTCTTCACTAAAGATTACCCTGTGTTAAACATGCTTTTTGGCCACCGACTGTGAAACAAGCCCTTTAAAGGGATCATGTGTTTTTCAGATTTGAATCCATAGTCAGTGGTTGTTCTGTGTGACAACATGTGAATAACCTTTGTAGCATGAACTGACTGTAAAAATGCTTTTGTTGCCATCTTTAGTTTAATGTAGTTCTATAAATTTTCTTGTTCTGTTATTTAGTCGTTCAGATAGCATCAAATTTTATAGCCAATAGCCATCTTCATTCTTGTATCTTAGTTGAATGCACTTTATTACATGGTTAAATTGTTGAGTTCTTACAAAATGGACTCATTTTGCATTTATTCTGCCATTCACAGGCTTTGGGTGCATTTTTCTTTCTTGTGCTTCGTCTCATGTTATGGAATGTACCTACTTTACAAGGTAATGGCTAGCTTGTACTCTTGAAGTCATGCTTTACACTGATTTTGACTGCTATTGCTTCTTAATATCGTTGATAAGTTGTGATATTTAAAAAAAATTGCCGTCTCTAATGGGAGTTTGCTTTGCCTTTCAAAGATATTGAGTGTATATGTAAAAAGGACATCGTAAATGTAATGGTTTCATAACCTCTTTTTGTTATTCAAATCCTCTTCTGCAGTAATATGCTGATATCTAATCAATGTTCTTGGGGATAATTTTGGAGACCTCCACTCAGGTTTGGCTACATAACACTGACCTCCCTTGTGGTTCACAATATTATCCTTACCTTTTTTGTTTTGAATTTTTTTGTTACAATTCTTTTAACGCAACAATTATTAATATAAATTTATGATCGGACTAAATTTCCCTTCCTAATTTACTTTTTGTTTAATTAATTCTGTAAATACACTTTAAAAATTCATTTGACCGTGTTCCCCATCACCCTTAACAATCCCACCACTGCCACTCAGAAATATCTCTCCATCACTTTGCTCAACTCAGAGCACATTTTCAACTTTACCACTGGTTGATCTACTCCCTGTGAAGACATCCTCAAAAAAGTCCAATTAAACTTGTCAATATCGCAGCTCCGAATCTCTGTTATGAAAGTAAACCCTCATGGTAAAGATTTCCTTTCTATTATTTAAAAAACCGAATCAGATCTATGTACCATTTTAAGCCAAAAAGTTCATGAATACTAGGCATATAAAAAGTTATCATGTTATGTGGAGCAGCAAACCGGAAAGATATACCAAGAAACCAAATTTCGATGCATAAAATCAACTCCAAGTGCAAAGTAATTAAATTTATGGGATAACGAAACAATTCATTTAAAAGAACTTCTAAAGCGTGCTTACAGGATAATTAAACATAGAGTATATTAGGAAGGGCAATTTAGTTCGATCATAAATTTTTATATTAATAATAATTAGCTTAAAAGAGTTACAAAAGTTTTAAAATTAGGGAGGTAAGCGTAATATCGTGAACCACAAGGGAGGTTAGTGTTATGGAGCTAAATCGGAGGGGAGGTGATACGAATGCTCCTTTAAGGACTTACTCTGGAAGAAAGTATAGGCGAGCAGCATGTGGAGATAATCTATCTTAGTTTATATGTCTTAAGTTTCTTTGTTTTAAATAGGATAAAATAATAAGCAGTAATTATCTATTAGTTATAAGTAGAAGTTATTACCAGCATCATTAGTTATCTACAGCAGTAACTGTTTCTATCTCTATCTATTAGGAGTTATCTTTATGTTTATTATAAATATGTGTATTTTAGGAGAATTCTGTAGAAGAAATATATTATTATTGTCTTTGAATCTAGAGATTTGTCCACTCCATACGGATATTGTTATTGGTTAATGTAGTGTTTAAGATTCTTGCACTTTATTTAACCTGTAAGTTTTCATTTTCATCTCGTTTCTTTTTAGTTTCTATCATTTTGGTATCAGAGCAGCAAGATCCAAGATGGTGGTATCTACATGTTCTTCTAATGAACCATCACCACAACCAGTCACAAATCATCCTAGTGAGCCCTCTAATGATCAAATTGTCTAGCAATTAACGTTTATAACATCACGTTTGGAAGCATTAGATGCAGCCGTGAAGGCTCAATCTAGTGGTACTCAATTTGATGCTAATCCTGGTACATCTGCTAAAGGAAAGGGTCCAGAACTTAGTAGAGGTCCTCGTGACACCAGAAGATCTTCTTGGGTTGAGGACGTTGATGTTGACGTAGATATGCCTTGGTGGTTGAAGAATCCATCGCATAGGCCACACATAAAGATGAACTTTCCTCGATTTGAAGGAGGAGATCCTCGTGGCTGGATTTTGAAGGCTGAAAAATATTTTCGGTACTATCAAACTCCCGATGATTTAAAGGTAGATGTTGCAGCCATGTATTTGGAGGGTGATGGGCTTGATCTCTTTGCGTGGATTAACAATGAGCGTACATTGTTGTATTGTGAGGACCTTGTTAAAGCTTTACAAGAGAACTATGGTCCTGCTGAATTTCAGAATCCAGATGAACATTTATGTAGCATTCGACAATTGGGCACAATATAAGAGTATCGCCAGGAATTTGTTAAACGATCTGCCCGGGTCAAGGATTGGCCAGAACATTGTCTTTTGGGGGTGTTCCTTACTGGGCTTAAAGAAGAACTCAAATCAGATGTGATAATTCATAAGCCTAGAACTGTTTATAAAGCCATGAGCCTTGCAATGGAATTTGAGCAAAAAGTTAGTTCCAATCGTGGGCATAAAGGGTCTCAATGGTCAAATTTGTCACGATCCAACACAACCGAAACTGGTTATGCATCTGATGTTCCGTACCAATCAGTAGGCAACCAACTCGTATCACGAACCAATCCTAATTCTGCACAGATGTCTCCTTGTCCTTCTCCAAATCGTGCTTGGGAGATAGAGAAGCAGAATTGCATAGCCAAAGGACTCTGTTTTAGGTGTAATGAAAAATTTGCACCGGGTCACCGTTGCAAGACATCATCTCTCACTCTTATGGAGGCAAATGACAACATTGAAGGTGATGAATCTGGAGAACAAATGCCAAGTGACATAATTGATGAGGATGCAGGTAAAAATGACCTTGCTGAGATTTCATTCCACGCCTTTCTAGGTAACACAACAGGCACAACAATGAAACTTCAAGGGACCTTAAATGGACACAAGGTGCTGCTTCTGGTTGATTGTGGGTCATCCCACAATTTTATCTCTGAAAAAATTGTTGAAGAATTACAGCTGCCTGCTCAAGTTGTGCCCTATTTTGGAGTTCAGATCGGCAATGGAGATATCATACGTTGCAACCGTTTGTGCCAACATCTTCTTGTGAAATTCCCCGAGTTAACCATTGATCAAGATTTTTATCCTTTCTCTGTTGGAGGAGCAGATTTAGTGCTTGGAACTAAGTGGATTGCTTCTTTAAATACAGTCCAAGCTAACTGGAATGAGATGTTTTTGATTTTTAATTTTAATGGGAAGCGATATAAGCTTCAGGGGGTTACACAAGAATCAAATGCACCAGTTGCTTTTCAGTATTTCTCCAAGGAGGCTGATACTTCAGGTAATTCTCTACCCATTGATATTCAAAGCTTGCTCCATAAGTTTGAATTAATTTTTGAAGAACCCAATGCCCTACCACCTTTTCGTCAAAACATCCACTCTATCCCTTTGATTCCTAACTCAAGACCACCCAACATCCGTCCGTATCGTTATCCGTATTTCCAAAAATCAGAAATTGAAAAACAAGTTTCTGAATTACTCCAAAAGGGTTTTATAAGGTCAAGTACCAGTCCGTTTGCTAGCACTGTCCTTCTCGTCAAGAAAAAGGACAATACATGGCGTATGTGCATTGATTATAGAGGTCTCAACCAAATCACTATTCCAGATAAGTACCCAATTCCAAATATTGATGAGCTTCTTGACGAATTGCATAGAGCAGCTATTTTTTTTGAAGATTGATTTACGTTCTGGTTACCACCAAATACGTGTCGATCCTGTCGACATTCATAAAACTGCTTTTCGTACTCACTCTGGTCATTATGAGTTCACTGTTATGCCCTTTGGTCTCACTAATGCTCCTTCGAAGTTCCAATGTGCTGTGAATGATTTGTTCAGGCCACACCTGTGCAAATTCATTCTTGTATTCTTTGACGACATCTTGGTATACAGTCAGACCGTTGAGCAACATATCAATCACTTCGTACTTGCTCTCCAACTTCTGAGAGATAATTGTTTCTATGCCAAAACTTCTAAATGCTCATTTGGGCAAATCCACATTTCTTTTTTGGGTCATGTGATTTCAAAAAAAGGGGTTGGTGTTGATCGGGATAAAGTTCAAGCTGTCTTGGAGTACCAATCAATGTGAAGGAGTTACGTGGATTTCTTGGGTTAACAGGTTATTATCGCAGATTTGTGAAGGGTTATGGAATGATGGCTCGACCACTCACTGAACTTACCAAGAAAAATGCTTTTCAATGGTCGAACTCAGCTGAGAATGATCTCCAACTTCTAAAGCAAGCCCTAACAACTGTTCCGGTACTACAACTTTCAGATTTCACTCGACCATTTGTGGTGGAATGTGATGCTTCTTCCGAAGGAATAGGGGCTATTCTTCTTCAGGATGACCATCCTATTGCTTATTTTAGTAAGGGACTTTCTTTTTCCAGTCGTTTGAAGTCTACTTATGACCGCGAATTGCTTGCTCTTGTTTTAGCTTTGCAGAAATGGAAACACTACCTCCTGGGCCATCATTTTTATGTCCGAACAGATCATTACAGCCTCAAGTATCTCCTTTCCCAGCGTATTACTACTAATGATAAGCAAAGATTATTAATGAAATTGCTTCCCTTCGACTTCACAATTGTTTACAAAGCTGGAAAAGACAATTTGGGAGCTGATTCTCTTTCAAGGAGGCCATTAAATGCTGAATTTCTGGCTCTTGCTATTCCTGTGCCAATGGATTTTTCCAACTGGCAAAATGCTCTCCAAGAAGATACATATACTCGTGAGATTATTCAAGCCATTCACCATGATCCTTCCTTACAACCAGATTTTCATCTTGTGGATCAGAAACTTTATTTCAAGGAAAGGTTGGTCGTTCCGGATTAATCTTCTATTCGACAAAAACTTCTCTTCAGAATCTCAAGACACACCTTCTGCCGGGCATGGAGGATATTTGAAAACCTTGAAGCGCCTTTTTCTGGCCAAGGATGAAGCATGATGTTAAGATCTTTGTTCAGAACTGTTTGGTTTGTCAACAAGCCAAATACCAAGCTCTAGCACCTGCTGGACTTCTAGAACCCTTACCTATACCTGATAGAATTTGGGAAGATGTCTCACTTGACTTCATTGTAGGACTTCCCAAATCGGGTGGTTTTGATACAATTTTGGTTGTCGTAGATAGTCTCAGCAAGGATTCTCATTTCATCCCACTTTCTCACCCATATACTGCCAAGTTTGTTGCTAAGGTTTTCTGCAGAGAAATTGTGCGTCTTCACGGCAATCCTCGGTCAATCCTATCTGATCGGGATGCTATCTTTCTCAGTGCTTTTTGGCAGGAGCTTTTTCGACTTAGCCAGACAAGGCTAAGAATGGGTACATCTTACCATCCACAACTTGATGGACAAACCGAGGTGATGCTTGAAATCATATTTACGATGCTTTGTTATGGAGCAGCAACATGGAGTCAGTATCTACCATGGGCAGAGTTTTCTTTTAACACGGGCTTCTACTCATCCACAGAAACTACCCCATTCAAGGTTGTTTATGGTAGGGACCCTCCATCCATTTCTCCTTTTGTTCATGGAGAAACACGCATTTTTGAACATGAAGAACAACTTTTGAATCGTGATGCCATGCTGAAAATTCTCAAAATAACCTTTTAAAGGCTCAAACTCGAATGAAACAGCAAGCTAATTTCTATCAGGAGGTCTCTGAAATTATTCCTATTTTTTTCAGATATATAGAAACGCTTCTAGTTGGCAATCTATCCAACTTGGAATTGTTTATATTTGTGATTTGGTTAAATCTTTCTTTATGGAAAATAGTTATTGGGTCATGAAATACTACTGTTTCAACTTCATTTTTTACTTGGGAGTTTTGCATGGATATAATCCATAAAGTTGTATAACATTAAAATTTTCTGTACATGGCCTCTTTAGGAGTACAATGACATTTTTATCAAAAGGATTCAGCAGATATGTAATAGAAGGTGCGAACCTGAACAATTCACCATTCTGGTTCGAGAAATTCCATTTTGCAATGAGCACAAAATTCGTGGATGCAACGTAAACATTATCTGTATTCATATCAGTCGAAATCTTATATGATGGGAAGCATCTGGATAAGCTACTAGTAAGGACAAATTTTACTTTGGTGTATTCAATTCATTTACCTTATTAATGAAAGCAGATTAGGTGCCTTAAATTTGGATTCCATTAGATAGTTGTGTATTGGTTCCTTATAAATAGGTTGCAGGCAGAAGTATTGCCTTGATTTCTTACTAGATGTAGTTTCTTTTATGATTTGTCTATAAATAATATCCGCTATTCTAAAAATGGAAAAGTTTATTGTTCGTTTCCAGCTTTATTGGTCCTGCATGACTGGATAGTCAAATGCTCTTCCCTTTTCACTCTTCAAACAGTTGACACTTGACAGTATTGCAAGAATACAAAGTTGAGTCGCGGGCTCCGTGTTTGATGTCCTTTCCAGCCAATATGAATTAGTCTACGTTATTTGTGTCACAGTTTTCCTATCAAGTCAAGTCACAACATTAAATTTGAAAGGCTGGCATTAATTTAGTTGTACTGCATGACTGATAAATAATAAAATGTCACTCAGAATTTTAAGTTAACTCTTGTAAAGGAATATGTTACTCATAGTATTATCCAAATATAATCATATAATCAGTGTGCTTTAGTGATTAGCAAAGATAAATAGTACTACATGGATTCTATGATATTCCTTGAAGACAAGGGGTAATGATAGAGAATGAAAGTAGGTGTCTGCTTTCATGCGATAAGATGTGAAAATCATATGTACCTCTTAAGAATTTCTTCCCCCGTGGTTCAATCTTTATACTTTTTACCCTCATCATGATACTGACAGATGGTACGGATCCTAGTGCCAGGCAAAATCTCTCACCAAAAAGATTTGAGGACCTGAGGCATCTCTCTTCTCTAAAGAAACATAGTAGATACAATGCTAAAATAGAGCAGCTGGAGGACATGCTTCAAACCCTTGGTCGTGAAATAAGACGTGTACAATGCAGAATGACGATTGAGCAGAAGGTTAGTATTCACTGCAAAAGTCTGATGGTAATGACAGTACTGGAGTTTAGAATGTTTTGCTAGCTTATTTTATTTTTCGCCTTTCAAATATACTTGCTGTGGTTCCCGGAAGCTCTTTTCTTCGGTCTGCGTGGTTCTTACCCTCATAATATGCTATGAAAGAAGTCCAGCCTAGCATAGTGATCTCTTAGCCCTTGTTGAGTTGTTGTTAGTTTATTAACTGGAGTAATACATTAAGGGGTCATTTGGTAGAATGTATTAGGAAAAATAATGCATGCATTAGCCTTGTGTATTACTAGTACCTTGTTTAGTACTCTTTTCTAACCTATGTATAACTAATGCTTGCATTAGTTGTACACTCTATTGTGTATTAAAGTATGCATTACTAATACCATGGATTTCTAGATATTAGCAATGCAATGGTTTTAATGCATGCATTAGCTCAATTAAAGACCCATTTGCCCCTCAAATCCCTTTTTACATCTTTTCCATCATAATAGTGAAGGGATTTTTGTAAGTTAATTTTTTTATGCAATGCATGCTATTTTTAATGCATCAAACCAAACAATGCATAAAAATAATTTATGTATAATTAATGCAAGCATAACTAATACATGCATTGATAATACAAGCATTACTCATACACTCTATTTAACATTATTCTTATATACTCTAACAAACAACCCCCAAGTCTGTGAGAGATATATCTAAAGGAAAATTGTATCAAATTATGTCATCCATAGAAGATCAGGGAAATTCTAGGGTAAACTTTGCGTGCCTTATCGAGCAGAAAAATGACAACAGAGAGGGGGAGAAGGGAATGGTCCTTTGATAGATAAAGTATGGTCTCTTTCCTGAGCTTGTGCTGCCAGGTCACAGCTAAGAGTATCATACTTGCTGGTAATTCTTGCTATTTGCTTTCATCAGAAATTGATGTCAATAATTGGATCACAGTTTAAAAATCACTATCTCGATTTCACTCAAGATCAGCTGAACTGTGTAATTTTCCACAATATGAACTTAGCTAATGTAAAACACAATATAGGACCTAAATAGTGATACTAACTTTTTGGTTAACGATTAGTTGTTATTATGTTTACATTTAGGTCTGATGCACCCCGAGGCATGGCGGAGCCATATGTATTCAAGGGATGTTAATTGACACCCTTTCATCGGAAAATTACATTGTATAACTAGGTTAAAAAAAATCTTATGTGTGTGTGTATATATATATATATATATTATATTGACTCTCCTTGGCTTCTTCGTGGATTTACTACTTTACATTTTGATACCTCTTAATAAAAGTCTTGGCTCTACCACTGTCCGAAGGAGTCTTTTGTTATTATGATTGAAGGCATAATGTGAGATTTGGAGAACTTCTGGTTTTAGAGAACTCTTATAGTACCGTACAAGACAAATTACTCAATGAAATGGTTTTGAATAGAACGGAATGGATAAAGATGGATAATGTCCCATCCAATTAGTTTGAGGTTGAGGCATAGTTAGATTCATTGGTTGATATAAAAAGAATCTGCTTGTTCAGGATATTATCTCTTATCGCTTGCCACTTGTGAAGATGGGCCTGGAAACATTAGGAATGCCTTAGTTTTTCTGTTGCAATTTTGATCTCATATGAATTAGCCACCATGACGTGCCAATATTTTGAGGTATATGTCCATGTCATTTGGTGAATTGGCCATCCTAGTAGGAGTGAGGAAAATATTATCTATTTACAACCATTGTTGAGATCGTGTTGCTGAAAGGATGACCGATTTACATTCCCGGTCTTCTGCTGGTCGGACTCATGATTTGTTGTCTTAGCTCTCTTACTGCGGAAATCTTCCCTTGTTTCAACTTATCTTCCTCAACTTGCTGCACATGAATCATGAGCTTGGCGATGTCCATGTCCCCTATCAACATAGCCGCCTTACCCTCCTTACTCGATAAGTGGGACAACCCAGACACAAACAAACTCATCCTGCTCTTCATATCAACCACCATATCCAGAGCATAGTGGGATAGCTGAGTGAACTTCAGACTGTACTCTTGCACACTCATAGACTCCAGCTTCAGATTAAGAGAGTTTCTCTTACTTTTGCTTCCCTTAGATCTTGGGGAAAGAAGCGCCCTAAGAAAGCATCTTCAAACCCAGCCCAACTCAAAGGTGGTGCCCTCTCGGCCTTGTTCTTCTTCCATTGATCACACTATATCCTAGCAACACCTTTGAGCTGATATGAAGCTAACTCCACACGCTCTGCATCAACAACACGCAAGACCTCAAACACTTTCTGAAGTTCTTCCATAAAGTTCTCCGGATCTTCAGTTATCTTTGACCCCCAGGGATAACTTCTAACTATCTATGAAGCCTCTAAATACTGTGAAAGCTGCCGGGATAGGACCCTCAACAACTTATCAAAACGGAAATAATAGTGTGAAGCCCTCCGGAAAGCAAAGAGGCTCACCAAAGCTAGCTGGAGTGCAAATGATATCAACGAAGCGTCTGTTGATGACTCTGAACACCTGTATCTGCATCATAAATAAGATGCAGGTTGAATGACCTCAGTACATTGAATGTACGAGCATCTAAGGGGAAACTGAAATAAGATAATTGAATTGTTAACATGGGAAAACAATACTCACCTCAACTCAACTCCAATGTGAAAGAAATAATATGAGATGCAATATTAAAAGCTTTAAAGACAGTAAATATCAACTTAAGAAGTATAAAAATACAGAAAGTTATTCATTTCTCTTATTTGGGAGATTCTCTAACCGACAACCATCACTGTGATCTAGGTGATAGTTCATCGTCTCGTTTACGCGGCCAGAACTGTCCTATACCTTGCCGGGGTATAGAACACCTCAACTAAGTGGATCCACTAAGCTATGCTTAAAAGCAATACAAAATCGTCTAAAAAGTACGATCCTTTACCCATGTTGGCTACATGGTTTATGAGGAATGTGAGTTGTCTGAACTCATCCCCATATCTGTGCTCAATACTAGTAATAAATATATATACTCATGCTCAAATGTATAAAACATAACTCTTTCTCAAATTTGAGGTGATTACTCAAAAGATCCTCTTAAAAGAGGTAATACTCTAAAACTTCTCTAAACTCATAAACGCATTTAGAAATCAACGCTTCCCTCTTTTAAATGTAAAAGTGTTACACTTGGATATATTTAGTTTCCTTATACTCTTTTCAATCATGAATGCAACTCTTCTCATTCTCATACTCACTTCATCAAGACTAGTTCAAAACTATAATCAATTGCAAAAGAATTCTCAAAATGACTCAAAAGGAATCAAAAGGGCCTCTTGAACTTTCCTCTTAACTTTACTTTAATTTGAAATGTAAATTAAGACATGTTGGATCTCTCAAGGATTAATGAAGACTTTAAGAGTTAATATCAAGAAGAGAACGTAGACACGATTTGAAGGAACACATACGAAACGAAGGACGGAGAAGAAAAGGGCCAGGCGACCCCGACGCATTATTGGCGCAGGGCGCCAGGCCTCAAAGTGCTAGGACTGCTTTGGGGCACACTGCAGACGCAGGGCGCCAGCCCCAAAACTGCAGTGCCCAGGCCCTGACGCCTTGGTGGCGCGCTGCCCACTCCAAAACCCAGAAATTCAATGAATTCTTCTACTCAATTTCGGGTCCTAACTCATCTAGATTCGATTGGTTTCTTCCAAACTCTCTTTGATTCACAAATCCATCACGAATTCATCGAAAATCCACACAATTCCTATCAAGAACCACAACTCATACTCGAGATCCTCAACTCAAGAAACTCAAAACCTCCATTGTTAAAGAATGAGGCTAAAATCAAGAACTACTTAAGAATCTCTAAATAAATGATTTCATGGACGAATTCATGGATGAATTACATGTATGGCGTGAGGACGAACGAGTCCATCATTGTGGGAAGCTTTACATAACTGGAAAGAACGATATTCTTGGTGAATTCCTCAGTTCTTGAAAGAACGCTTAAAACCCTGCCCTTTTCTCCTCTTGAAACTCCGCTCTAAAATTCTAAGTGTTTAGGAATGTGAAAATTAACTTCGTGTCTGATTAGACCCTTAACTTGGGTCAGAAAAATGTGGTCAAGCCTAGTGGGGTAAGGAAAAGACGAAAATACCATTTCCTTAAACGGATGAAAAGCCTTAACTAGAGAGGATTCACTCAAAGGGCCATAAATTTTTACTCCGAGCTTGAAATTTAGCAAAATTGGCGGCGTTGGAAAGAGGACTCAAAGACCTTCGATTTGATAGCTCATGGACCACCTAACTCCTATGTGCTAAAATATATGGTTGTTTGAAGTTGACCCAAAACTAAAAACTGATGGTTAACTTGTACAAACTTCTAGTTAGCTTTTTCGAAGTCCAATGTGTTATAGATAATTATCTCACAGAAGATAATAGACAAGGTGTATTAAATGCTACAACTATTAACCCAGTTGTTTAGAATGAATCTGCGGGGTAAACCATAGAAAATCAAATCTTGGAAGATGCCACCACCACCTTAATTTATAATATAACTAGACATTTTATAGGAGAACCTCAACTCTTTCAGGATAGAAGTCTAGAAATATTATCTAATCTATCTTGTTCGAAGTTTAACGATTTTAGGTGGTATAAAGATATTTTCCTCAACAAATTGATGATCAGAACAAAAAACAGTAATTAGACTCTTCGCCTGGTTTTATGCTCATTAAGATCAACTTCAAAGGAGAATTCTTTTTATTGGCCATTGTTTTATTTTCTAATGGTTAATTTCAGCCTTCTAAATTGGAACTTGCAGAAAGGCTGAGATACATTGGAACAATGATCCAAATAATCTTTTATGTTTTTAATTAGAAAATGCCGCCAACCAGATTGTGTCAACATCATAGCATTAGGGGCACTTTGTATAATCCGATGTCTTTTCTTCAAATAGCCGAACTTTCACAAATAATGCAATACTTAGGGGTGACAGTAGTGGAAGAAGCTAGAAAAGACTGTAATCATGACTATTGGAAGGAAAAATTTAGTAGTGGTTTACCAATTCTATTCGCCGAAAAGGTTAGGATAAAATTAAAAGTAGATTTGAGGAAAAGATCCCATATAATCAATTAACCTATGGTGACCTCACAAGTTTTCTAAATATTACCGGATTAGAAATATGCACAGATATGAAACTTAAAAATCAATTGAAAAAAGATAGTAAATTATCACGAAAAGAATTATGAGATTTTTGTCAAGACTTTGGATATATCAAATTATCTGCCCCTTCAAATGAAGTTTCTAAAAAGGTTAAACACCATCTTAAAAATTATAAGGATAAACATGAAAAACCTCATTATTACAAAACAAAATCTAGAAAATCTAGAAAATATGAATTAGATAATAAAAGTAATAGCAACACTGATACATGTTGGAACTGTGGGAAAATTGGATGCCATGCTAGAGATTGTCGAGTCCCTAATAAAAAGAAGGATAAAATAAATATGTAAGAACTTGAAGATGAAGTTAAAAACAAATTATATTCAATCCTTGATAAAAATCAAACTAGTTCTTCTCCCGAAGGAAGTCCTAGTTGAGATGACCAACTTAACATGATATATAGTTTAGAAAGTAATAATTCAACGGACTGTAGCTGTGGTGGTGGAGTTTGCACCTGCCAAGATCACTCCATCAGTGTCATTACCAGTAATAGTAAAGAAGTTTTCATTGATATGATTGAACATATTGAAGATTCGGATTATAAGAAAAAATATTTAATAACATTAAAAGATATTATCAACAATCTGATAATCATACTATCAAACCTTTTAATATGTCAAATGTACTAAATAAAATTAAAGAAAAAACTTCTGAAACAACACTACAAAATCTTCAGACAAAATTAATACATGTGAAGAAAGAAATTAAAGAAATTAAACAAAGACTTGACACTTTTGAAGAATGATCACTTACTAATATAACACCTACCCAAAACCTAAATTTACAATCAGAAATAGAACCTTTAGAAACGCCTCTAACGACAAAGTCGGGAGTTAATACTATCACAATAATTGAGGCACATAACTATCATATACCCATTACTTTAATTATAAATAAAAATTACACTATCCAAAAAATTGCATTATTAGATACTGATGCAGATTAAAATTGCATCAATGATGGAATTATCCCTACTAAGTATATTAAAAAAATACTATCCGATTATTCTCCGCAACTGGATAAAGACTTAAAACAAATTGTAAACTCCACAAAGGGAATATATGTAATGATGGAATTTGTTTCATCAATGATTTTGTAATAACTAAAGACATAGATGAAGAAATAATATTAGGCACTCCCTTTATAACTCAACTAAAACCATATACTGCTAAATTAGTGGGATTCACACCACTATCTTAGGAAAAATGATTATTTTCCCCTATTAAAATAGTATATCAAAAGAAGAAAGTGACCATATAAAAGATAAAAATATCTTTAGAATAATCTACTTTCACAACAAATTAATTATTTAAAAGAAGACATCAAGATAAAGAGAATTGAATCCTCTTTAAAAACCCCGGAGGTGGAAGCTAAAATTAAAAGCTTACAAGATAATATAGAACGAGAAGTTTGTTCAGATTTCCCTAATGCATTTTGGAAAATAAAAAAAACATGTTGTCGAATTACCTTATATTGAGGGATTTGACGAAAGGGTTAATTTTCCATGGCTCTGAATTCTTTTTAAAGACGTTGATAAAGAGGCTTACAAACCTGTCTAATGTTAGGAATAATATCAACAACAAAATTGAGACTTCTTAAAAATCTCTAGAGTTGCGTTTTATCTATTAATTCATCCAATTTTTTTGAAGAGAATTCTATGGCTCTACAAATGGGTTTATAGGTTCCTTGATATAAATCATGTTCAAGGAATCTAATGGAAGTCTGAAATAATTTAATATTTTTAGCACTTACTACTAAACTATTTTGCTTAACAACTTTTAAAAAGGTGTGGAGTAGTTTAAAGTGTTGATAAATATCTTCAGAATATATCAATACAACATCTATGTAGAGTATAGAAATATGACTATATTGATTAAATATATTATTCATGATATTTTGAAATTCAGGCGGAGCATTTTTTAGTCCAAAAGACATTATATCCCATTTGTATTGTCCAAAAGGGACACTGAAGGTTGTTTTATGTTTATTTTTTTCGGCCATTTGTATATGTCAAAATTCGGATTTCTTCTCGAACTTACTATAAATTAGCTATATAAGTTCTTTTAAGAAGATCACGTTTGTTAGGTATGGGGTACCTAATCCATTTTAATACTTTATTAAGAGGCTTATAATTGATAACTAGCCTTGGGGCACCTCTTTCTTTTTCGGCACTATTACTTACACAAAAGGCCGAGCAACTCCAAGGTGAACTGGATGGTCTAATAATGTTTTGCAAAAGGATGTTACAAATCTAGTTTCTAAACAAATATTTTTCAGATGACAAACTTTATTAATGGAGGGGATGGACCCTGTTCCGGGACGGAATCCTAAAGAAAATTGGGTAGAGTAACGGTAGGGAGCAAGAACAAGTTGAAACTCAAAAACAAAACTTAAGAAAAAAGAAGAACAAGAAAGCAGTAACAAATTTTAAACTTTAAAACAAATAAGTAGAGAAAATATACTCACAATAAACTTTTTATTGATTAGGAAAAGAGAGAGAACATGGATGGGAAATGGAAAAGATGGGAAAAATTGGGAGAATTGTATAGAGGTTTCAAAGTTGTAAGATTTTGAATGCCCTGTCCTGATACAAGTTAAAAGCCTTAAATAGGCCTCAAAAGTGCTAACTGATCTAACTTCTTATGCTATCTATTTTACATGTGTGCATACACTAATACACACTATTATTTTTACACATAGCTACTAACTATTATACATAACTCATAATGACTATACGTGACTGAGAATCTATGCCACGTAGCTGGAAATACGTACATAGCTTTTGTTGAATCTGTTGCATGTATATCCTTGTTGAAATATATTTTTGTCGAAAATAGTCTTGAAACATGTATCTTCTTATTGTTTGGACCTTTGTCACTTTGTGGCATGAAATTTTAGTTTTTGCAAGGTCCACCTACTTGTCTAATTGTTGACATATTAATTGTTAACATATGCTGGCATTTTCTTATGCTCAAATTTTATCATAAAGTGACCTTGGAACTTGTTGTTTATTATTGTTTGCACCATTAACTTGTGTGACATGATTTTTTTATGTGGGTCCACCTTTTGATAACTTCTTTGTTGAATGACTTATCATTGAAGTTTGCTGGCACTTTCTTTTAATTAAGGAGGTATGCTTGTGCTATTCCTTGTAGATCTAACATATCTCTGTTGCTAGACTCATCATGTGAGGCAGCAGTATCTAATAATTCCATTCTTGATTCGGTATTAGTATTGTGGTTTAACAAGGATTCTTCGAGGCTTCTTTGTAATTTTTCTTTGGAGTGGTTGGAATCCCTTCGAGGTGATAACTTGATACTAACTTATCATTGCAGACTGCTGGCGCCCGTCCTTTAATGCTAAGAGTTTTTTCTTAATACTTGATCCTCTCAAATTCATGAATGCCGAAGGATGAACTAATAATATAATAAATCCTTTTGGTAATAAAGAACTTGCACAACTTAATATTTTCTGATAAGGTAGATATATTCCACTCCACCTGAAATTTTTCAAACTGTGTTTGATGTTGAGTTGATAATACCTGTTTATTTCCTCCGAACTAAATCTACTCATAAAACCATCAGGGAATTACTGCATTCTTCATTTCTTCTAAATATTTTATAAACCAAGTGTGAGTGTTGGGTCTAACAAAAATAAAATTATACCAGGCTGCTTTATAATCATACCAATTATATGTCTGGGGTCAATGAACTTTTGATTAGAGAATAGGGGTATGTAGATGATCTACAAACCACTCAAAAGGACTTAATATTCTTTTAATTGTAAACCTCGAAAAGTGAATACTATCTGGATCATTGATATCTCCTAACTTTTGCTCAATTTTTACCGAATCCGTATCTGTTAATATAAATTCGTACTATCTTTGAGTTTTCAGTAGATCCTCAGTCTCCACACAATTTCAATTGGTGTAAAAAGGTTTCAAAAGGTCTGGTACTCCAAAACCTTCATATTCCTTATCAAGATCCATGATTGGCCGTACCTGTAGAACTGTTACCAAAAAATCCTTTTTATTTGACGGAGTAACCTTTTCTTTATTCTTTGTCGGGATAGTTGGAACCACCACCTGCGAGTATATATCTGGGGGTTTTATTTCATAACTATCTTTTGTTTGGATAAAAATACTTGTTGATGAGGGTTTGTCTTTAAGACTTAGTTTACTAGTTATGGGTTCATTTAATCATAAGAGTTGAGTTTAGGCAGGGATGAGAATTCTGCTAGAACTGAGTAGCGATTCTCTAATTTTTTATCGCCCTCTTTGAAGGGCTTTTTGATTTTATCTTCTGGTTTTAAGGGCTGTAGTGGGAGCCTCAGGGGCCTTATTCCAGTACTCCTGGTCTCATCATTTCCTTGTAAAAATTCTCTTGTTAAAGAATCGGGGAGAGTATTATTTTCTCCTTTTATAAATTTTATTTCAAAATCAAAGCTGGATAATAAAGCTTGTCATCTGGAAAATATTTATTTAGAAATTAGATTTTTAGCATCCTTTTGAAAAATATCTTTGCCTTCTTTGCAGTCGACTCTTAACAAAAATTCTTTAGTTATTAAATCATCTTGAAATTTGGTAATATGGTCTATAGCCAAAATTTCCTTTTTAATAGTAATATAATTTTTTTGAGTATCATTCCAAATTTCCAAAGTGAATTGTAACACCTCAGAACCTAACTAAGACTGAACAACAGAAAAGGGGGGAACCACAGAGGGGTTCACGGGCCGTGAGCAGGACCACGCCCCGTCACCCTCGTCGTGGTTCATACCCAGCCAAGCATGGAGGACCACGGAGCCCTCCACGGGCTGTGTCATGTGGCCCATGAAAAGTACCCCTGAAACCCCCAAGGCACTGTGAGGACTACGATGGCCTTCACGGCCCGTGGTGCTTCACACGGTCCGTGAAGTGGACCGTGGATGGGGCAGTTCAGCTTGTAAGTATTGGGTCAACTTCAAACGGTCATATCTTTTAGCACAAAATGAATTAGGTGGCCCATGACCTACAAAATTAAAGATAAACGAGTCCTCTTTCCAATGCCACCAAGTTTGCTAAAATTCAAGCTCGGAGTAAAAAGTTACGCTCGTTTCAGTAGAGTCCTGTTGGGCAAGGCCACAACCACGACCCAGTTGACGGGCAGTGGTTCTAATGACGGCCCGTCAGTCCCACCGTGAATGGCACTTCATCAGTTTTAAGTCAGAGTCATTTTGGTCTTTTTTCCTATGCATTGGGCACTTAAACTATGTCGTTTGATGCCTAAACTACGTTGTTTTACTCAGTATAAGTAAACTATTCAGAAACTACCTAAAACTCTCATTCTCCTAAAATCATCTAACTTAGAAAGAAAAGAAGAGAAAGGAGGCAATAGCTTTCCCAAGAACAAGCAGAGATCTTCTTCAAGTTCAACCCTCCTAAAATCATCTAACTTAGAAAGAAAAGAGGAGAAAGGAGGCGATAGCTTTCCCAAGAACAAGCAGAGATCTTCTTCAATTTCAACCCCGAAATCCAAAGGATTTCTCTGTAGTTTTCGTCACCAGGTATGTGAGATTTCACTAGTGGATTCCTTTCACCCATCAGGTCCCTAAAATTCAGTTAGTATCTTTAATTCTCATAAATTGTTCAGACCTAGGGTTTCTAAATTTTCAAGATTTATTGTAAATTCGATTATTTTGGTTCCCTTGATCTAAATACCACGTTTCTTGATAAATTAGTATTAGTTCCTTGCATAGAACTCAGAACCCTAACTTGTGTAAATTTATCCTAGTTCATGAATTATACTTTCTAGGCCAACCAGACAGAAATTCATGCTTCAGATTTCGAATGCTATATACTCAGTATATAAATGTTGCATTCTCAGATAGCATGTAAATTTTTGAGCTATTCAGTATTTAATACATTTTAGCTTCATGAATATTCAGATGGGAGTAGACTTAGCACCGAGTTGGACTAGCGTTCAACGTACCCTCAAAGTCCTAGAACTACGTGCAGGCGTAGGTTTATAAGTCCCCTCTGTTGGGCATAAGTTTTAGTGATCACACCATAGTCATGCCTCTATACCCATGACAAGGTATATTGGGTCCTCTCGATGGGGCGTATACATCGGACTCCACGTTTAGCTCACATGGTTTATTTCGGTTAATAGTAGCTCCCTGTAACACCTCGAATTCAAAAAGGCAAGAAAATTTCAGTTTTTCTCAGACCTAGTGTCAAGACCAACGACACCATCCACGACCCGTAGGTGGGACGATGGTCCGTCGATGGTGGCGTGGTCCACGAGTTGGATTACTCTAATAGATGTCTAGTTTCAGTACTTTGTGACAGTTCACCAAGACAGCCCACCATCCATTCCACGAGTCGTAGATATGGTTCGTAGGTGAGTGCCAGACTTGGAAAGATTTCAGAGTCAGAAGTCGAGAACGACGACCACGACCTACGATCCGTAGACTGAACCACGGCCGGTAGGAAGGGGTCTGTCGTTGGTGGCCTAGTAATTGAGTCTCTAAAGTCAACGACGGACGAACAAGACGGTCTGTAGGTTGAGCCACAGACCGTGGTTCGCCATCGTCGTTGACAATGACAGTTATTTGGAAAGAAAGGGCTTTTAGATCAACTTCAAATGGTCATATCTTTTAGCACAAAATGAATTAGGTGGCCCATGACCTATCAAATTAAAGAAAATTGAATTCTCTTTCCAACGCCACCGAGTTTGCTAAAATCCAAGCTCCGAGTAAAAAGTTATACTCATTTTAGTGAAGCCCCATCGGGTAGACCATGAACGACGAACCCAGTCGACGGACAGTAGTACAAACGACAGTCTGTCAGTCCCATAGTAGATGGCATTCGACAGTTTTTAAGTCAGGGGTTATTGGGTCTTTTTCTAATTTATTTAACTCAATACTATGTCGTTTTGCTCTTTAATAGAAGCATATATAATGATTTTAAACCCCCAAATCACCCAAACTCAATTCATTCTCTTAAATTTCCAAAAGAAGATCAAGCTCCTCCTCTCAAATAATTCTCTCTCTAGAAGTTGAAGAAGAAAGCTAGGGTTTCAAGATCAAGCATCCAAATCCTCCATTGCCTCCAAGCTTTTGACATCAAGGTATGATAGTTTTTATCCATGGATACCTTCAATTCATGGAGTTCCCAAATTCTCCAATTTTCAAAGTTAGAAATCCCCAATTGAGTTAGTGTTTTCTTCAATTGCCATGGGTTCTCTTGATTTTTGATTTAAATGATGGATGTAAATCCTAGCTTTCTCTAGGTATGAGTGTAACTCAAGGCGTCTCTCTCTCCTAAATCCTATTTATTGTTTTCAGAATATGCCTTTATGAAGGAATCCCGTGAGAAGGAATAGGAATGTTCTTGAAAATGTGAGACGAGGTTCCCCAAGTGCCGGTCAACCCTTTGGCCGAGCAAGTGACTAATGATGAGTTTCGAGCCGCATTTCATGCATTGACCCAAGCTATGATGGCTCAAGCAAATAGAGAGGTTGTGGCTCCCGTGAACCCAAGGGTGGGTATGACGGAAACAAGGGTGAGGAACTTTATTAAAATTAATCCTCTGGAATTTAATGGGTCTAATGTTGTAGAAGATCCTCAAGAGTTCATTGATGAGGTGTATAAGGTGTTGACGATCATGGGAGTGACGCCGGTGGAAAAGAATAGAGGGTGGTAGATGAGGGTCCTCTTGATTGGGAGAAATTTAAGGTTGCTTTTCTTGATAGGTTCTTTCCCATTGAGATGAGAGAAACAAATGTACTTGAGTTCATTAACCTTCGTCAAGGAGATATGAGTGTGAAGGAATATACTTTGAAATTCACGCAATTGTCTAAATATGCTGCAATTATAGGTGCCGATCCAAGGGCAATGATGAGTAAGTTTGTGTCGGGTGCTTCCGACTTAGTGGTCAAAAAATGCCTACCCGCAGGAGATGGATGTTTCCCGGTTGATGATACATGCACAACAAATAGAAGAAGAAAATCTTAAGGAGAAAACTAGGGATTCAAAGAGGGCAAGAAGGGATGGTGGTGAGTCTTCACATTAAAAGTACGATGGAGGAAATTGTTCTCAAGGTAAGGGTGGTAGTGAGCAAATGTGGCCCGAGTGTAGGGAGTGTGGGAGAAGACATGAGGGTAAATGTCTAGCCGGTTCTAATGCTTGTTTTGGTTGTGGTAAGATGGATCATAAAATAAGGAATTGTCCTTCAGTTGCTAGAAATGAGGGAGAAACCCGTCGACGGGCTCAAACCTACCCTTCCTCTGGTCCTAGTGGTGGTTCGAAACAAGTTAGGTTCTATACTCTTCAAACTCAACAAAATCATGAGGGTTCCCCGGATGCAGTAATTGGTAAGTTAAGGTCTTTTAGCTTTAGGTTATGCATTGCTTGATATTGAGTGTTTCGTTGGATATGGTAAGACTCCATGTATGGAGATTATGTTTGGAGTAGTACTTGAAATCCTTATGGAAACTTCTTAAGTGCTTACTTGTATCAATGGTTTAGTGGTTGTTAAGACAGTGGTGATATTTTTGGGATTGAAGGAGATGGATGTGAAAAGACTAGTGGGGTTTGCTCCCAAGGGGGAGATAGTGTGGTTTATGGTTGGTACGTGAGTAGAACTATGTTGGTTTTGGAAGAGTTCCTTCTTATGGTTTGATGAGTGAAAGTTTGGAGGCGATGTGACTTCTTAGTATCCCTATCTCTTTTCTTCTATCTTCGAGTCTAGCTTGAGGTCTTAGCTCCTCATGGTCCACTCTTTAGGATTCGAGTGTCTTAGTCATCCTCATGCATGTATGCTCATGAAAAAAATGATTTTCAAAAATATGATCTGGTTTAATTACTTGATTTCTTCATGTTTATGTGCATTTGAATATGGGTTGCATATAGACTTCATGAGATGATATGTTGAACATGCTTTAGCTTGGAGATAAAGTTTCCTCCTCGGATGTGTGCATTTATGTGATTGCATTCATGTTGGGCTGCTATGTCTAGTTCCTATCTTCCTTATGATGTTTTGAACATGTTATAACTTGGAGTCGATGTTCCTCCTTGGTTATGTGCATTTTGATGAAGTTGCATTGATGATTGAGTTTTTAGTTTCTCTCCTACTCTTTTCGTGCTAGCTTGAGTGCATTTTGATGAAGTTGCATTGATGATTGGGTTGTTAGTTTCTCTCCTACTCTTTTCGTGCTAGCTTGAGTTCCATTCGAGGACGAATGTTTCCAAGGGGGAGTTAATGTAACACCTCAGATTAAAAAAGATGAGAAAACTTCAGTTTTTCTCAGACCTAGTGTCAAGACCAACGATACTATCCACTACCCGTAGGTGGGACGACAGTCCGTCGATGGTGGCGTGGTCCACAAGTTGGATTACTCTAAAAGTTGTCTGGTTTCGATACTTTGTGACGGTTCACCAGGACGGCCCGTCATCCATTCCACGAGCCATAAATAGGGTTCGTAGGTGAATCCCAGACTTAGAAAGATTTCAGAGTCAGAAGTCGAGAACGAAGACCACGACCTATGGTCCGTAGGCTGAACCACGGCCCGTAGGAAGGGGTCCGTCGTTGGTGGCCCAGTAATTGGGTCTCTAAAGTCAACGACGGACGAACATGACGGTCTGTAGGTTGAGCCACAGACCGTGGTTCGCCACCGTCATTGACAACGACAGTTATTTGGAAAGAAAGAGCTTTTGGGTCAACTTCAAACGGTCATATCATTTAGCAGAAAATGAATTAGGTGGCCCTTGACCTATCAAATTAAAGATAATTGAATCCTCTTTCCAACGCCACCGAATATGCTAAAATCCAAACCCCGAGTAAAAAATTATGCTCATTTTAGTGAAGCCCTGTCGTGTAGACCATGAACGACGGACCCAGTCGACGGACAGTAGTCCAAACGACGGTCCGTCAGTCCCGTAGTAGATGGCATTCGACAATTTTCAAGTCAGGGGTTATTGGGTCTTTTCCCAATTGTTTTTACTCAATACTATGTCGTTTTCCTCTCTAATAGAAGCCTATATAATGATTTTAAACCCCCAAATCACCCAAACTCAATTCATTCTCTTAAATTTCCAAAAGAATATAAAGCTCCTCCTCTCAAATAATTCTCTCTCTAGAAGTTGAAGAAGAAAGCTAGGGTTTCAAGATAAAGCCTCCAAATCCTCCATTGCTTCCAAGTTTTTGGAATCAATGTATGATAGTTTTCATCCATGGATTCCTTCCATTCATGGAGTTCCTAAATTCTCCTATTTTCAAAGTTAGTAATCCCCAATTGAGTTAGGGTTTTCTTCAATTGCCATGGGTTCTCTTGATTTTTGATTTAAATTATTGTATTATGATCTCTTATGCATGAATTGATGAAATACTATGATTTTATGATGTTTACCCTATGAACCCATGAAAAGCCCATGTTATTTTCAAGTTATGAGCATATAATGTGGGCCTTGCATTTTGAAAGAAGAATTTTATGAAACCAAGCATGAACTTATAGAATTACATGAATTTATGATGAAACCCATATTTTCTAGATGTTGATGATTGAACGTGGGTTTTGAACATTGAAAGGTGAATTATGGAATTATACATGTTTTTATGAAATCTATGTAAATGTTTTAAGGATGCTTTGAGAGTGAAGTATCAATGATGATGTTGTTGATGTGTTGTTGAAAGGATTTCTCATAAACACATAAAAGTATGATTGTGAAAGGTTTTCACACATAGTAAGGATTCTAAGGTTGAAAGGTCTACTCACCTAATCGAATAAAAGATAAAGAACTATCCTAATGAAACCTAGCTTGGATTGGTTATTTAATGATACCTTTCCATGGATGACTTATGACTTAGCTTGGATTGGCAAGATGAGGTGCCTGTCCATGGATAATAAGAACAAGTAAGAAATGATTATTCAATGAGATTTATGCTTAGCACCGAGAGGATATTGAGGTGGAAGCTCTCCCGTTAGTAGAAGTCGGGTTTCTAGAAGCCATCTCCTTATCCCTTACCTATGTGCCTCCATAGGATGATTGCCTAGATAGACATTAGCTAGTGGATCCACCTAAGGTAGAAATTCATGGTCCTTACCTTGGCAAGTAGGACAACCCTTTTCGGTATGAGAGACTCCGGGGGATCATGTTATAGCTCACATGGTCTCTATGTCGGTTAAGGCTAATTTCCATAATAATAATGAACTAAGGTTACTTCAAGAAGTATCTCACATGTGTTCAAAGGTTTTAAATGATGTTAGCCTGCATTGACCATGTTTTATGACTCATGTTTTCTAACCCTTTTATATCATGTTTTAGCTTGGTTATTGCATGTCATGAAATGTCCTCTTTTAGCATGATTTAAATGTTTATATGCATGGCTATCATACTTGGTACATATTTTGTACTAACGCATACTCTTGCCTACATTTCCCCAAATGTAGGGTCCGACAATCAGGGTTCTCAGTTTTGTGGCTAGGGGCTGACTTGAGAGATTCCGAGCTTTGGCGAGTCCTCATGCTTCGAGGACAGATTTTTATTGTTTTCAGCATTCTTCCTTGTTTTCAGTTTTGGACATGATGTATTAGCTAGACCCAATTTCATTCTATTGTATTAGATGACTATTTAGAAAAAGTGTTTAGACTTCCACTTTACTTATATAAAATGTTTTGGACTTGAAATGTTGTTCTTTATCTCTTTTCATTCTATTTCTTATGTTATGAATGCTAAGTGGCTTGTATGGGGCCTCTCGTGGTCCTATACGCCATGTTATGCATAAGAGGTACCTTAGGTCGTGACAAACTTAGTATCAGAGCCAAAGGTTTAGAATGGTCCTAGGATGTCTCATAAGCCATGTCGAGTAGAGTCTTGTTCATGAGTGTGAAGCGCGCCACATTTATGAATAAGAGGCTATAAGATGTTTAGGAAACTCCACTTCTTTCATTACTCTAAAGTCGTGCAATAGAGTGTAACTCTAGGTGTCTTTCTCTCCTAACCCCTATTTATGCTTTTCAGAATATGCCTCCATGAAGGAATCATGTGAGAAGGAATAGGAATGTTTGTAAAAATATGAGACAAGAGGTTCCCCAAATGCCGGTCAACCCTTTAGCCGAGCAAGTGACTAATGATGAGTTTCGAACCGCATTTCATGCATTGGCCCAAGCTATGATGGCTCAAGAAAATAGAGAGGTTGTGGCTCCCGTGAACCCAAGGGTGGGTACGACAGCAACAAGGGTGAGGGACTTTATTAGAATGAATCCTCCGGAATTTCATGGGTCTAACGTTGCGGAAGATCCTCAAGAGTTCATTAATGAGGTGTATAAGGTGTTGATGATCATGTGAGTGACGCCGGTGGAAAAGGCGAAATTTGCCGCTTATCAACTTAAGGGTGTTGCTCAAGTTTGGTTCAACCAAAGGAAAGAAGAGAGGGTGGTAGATGGGGGTCCTCTTGATTGTGAGAAATTTAAGGTTGCTTTTCTTGATAGGTTCTTTCCCATTGAGATGAGAGAGGCAAAGATACTTGAGTTCATGAACCTTCGTCAAGGGGATATGAGTGTGAAGGGATATGCTTTAAAATTCACGCAATTGTCTAAATATGCTCCAACTATGGTTGCTGATCCAAGGGAAAGGATGAGTAAGTTTGTGTTGGGTGCTTTCGACTTAGTGGTCAAAGAATGCCTAACCACCATGCTTGTTAAGGAGATGGATGTTTCCCAGTTGATGATACATGCACAACAAATAGAAGAAGAAAATCTTAAGGAGAAAACTAGGGATTCAAAGAGGGAAAGAAGGGATGGTGGTGAGTCTTCACATTCAAGGTCCGATGGAGGAAATTGTTCTCAAGGTAAGGGTGGTAGTGAGCAAATGTGGCCCGAGTGTAGGGAGTGTGGGAGAATATATAAGGGTAAATTTCTAGCCGGTTCTAATGCTTGTTTTGGTTGTGGTAAGATGCATCATAAGATAAGGAATTGTCCTTCTGTTGCTAGAAATGAGGGAGATACCCGTCGACGGGCTCAACGCTACCGTTCCTCTGGTCCTAGTGGTGGTTCGAAACAAGATAGGTTCTATGCTCTTTAAACTCGACAAGATCATGAGGGTTCCCCGGATGCGGTAATTCGTAAGTTAAGGTCTTTTAGCTTTAGGTTATGCATTGCTTGATATTGAGTGTTTCGTTGGATATGGTAAGACTCCATGTATGGAGATTGTGTTTGGAGTAGTACTTGAAATCCTTGTGGAAACTTCTTAAGTGCTTACTTGTATCAATAGTTTAGTGGTTGATAAGACGTTGGTGATATGTTTGGGATTGAGGGAAATGGATTTGAAAAGACTAGTGGGGTTTGCTCCCAAGGGGGAGATAGTGTGCTTCATGGTGGGTACGTGAGTAGAACTATGTTGGTTTTGGAAGAGTTCCTTGTTATGGCTTGATGAGTGAAAGTTTGGAGGCGGTGTGACTTCTTAGTTTCCCTATCTCTTTCCTTCTATCATCGAGTCTAGCTTGAGGTCTTAGCTCTTCATGGTCCACTCTTTAGGATTCGGGTGTCTTAGTCATCCTCATATTTCCTCATGCATGTATGATCATGAACAATTTGATCTAGTTTAATTACTTGATTTCTTCATGTGTATGTGCATTTGAATATGGGTTGCATATAGACCTAATGAGATGATATGTTGAACATGCTTTAGCTTGTAGATGAAGCTTCCTACTCGGATATGTGCATTTATATGATTGCATTCATGTTGGGCTGCTAGGTCTAGTTCCTATCTTTCTTATGATGTTTTGAACATGTTCTTACTTGGAGTAGACGTTCCTCCTTGGTTATGTGCATTTTGATGAAGTTGCATTGATGATTGGGTTGTTAGTTTCTCTCCTACTCTTTTCGTGCTAGCTTAAGTTCCATTCGAGGACGAATGTTCCCAAAGGGGAGATAATGTAACACCTCGGATTAAAAAAGGCAAGAAAATTTCAGTTTTTATCAAACCTAGTGTCAAGACCAACGACACCATCCACTGCCCGTAGGTGGGACGACGGTCCGTCGATGGTGGTGTGGTCCACGAGTTGGATTACTCTAAAAGATTTCTAGTTTCAGTACTTTGTGACATTTCACCAGGACGACCCGTCATCCATTCCACGAGCCGTAGATAGGGTTCGTAGGTGAGTCCAGACTTAGAAAGATTTCAGAGTTAGAAGTCAAGAACGACGACCACGACCTACGGTCCGTAGACTGAACCATGACCCGTAGGAAGGGGTCTGTCATTGATGGCCCAGTAAGTGAGTCTCTGAAGTGAACGATGGACGAACATGACGGTCCGTAGGTTGAGCCACAGACCGTGGTTTGCCACCGTCGTTGACAACGGCAGTTATTTGGAACGAAAGAGCTTTTAGGTCAACTTCAAACGGTCATATCTTTTAGCACAAAATGAATTAGGTGGGCCATGACCTATCAAATTAAAGATAATTGAATCTTCTTTCCAACGCCACTGAGTTTGCTAAATTCCAAGCCCCGAGTAAAAATTTATGCTCATTTTAGTGAAGCCCTATCGGGCAGACCATGAACGACGGACCTAGTCGATGGACCGTAGTCTAAACGACGGTCCGTTAGTCCCGTAGTAGATGACATTCAGCAGTATTTAAGTCGGGTTGTTGGGTCTTTTCACAATTGGTTTAACTCAATACTATATCGTTTTGCTCTCTAATAGAAGCCTATATAATGATTTCAAACCCCAGATCACCCAAACTCAATTCATTCTCTTAAATTTCCAAAAGAAGATCAAGCTCCTCCTCTCAAATAATTCTCTGTCTAGAAATTGAAGAAGAAAGCTAGGGTTTCAAGATCAAGCCTCCAAATCCTCCATTGCTTCCAAGCTTTTGACATCAATGTATGATAGTTTTCATCCATGGATTCCTTCCATTCATGGAGTTCCCAAATTCTCCTATTTTCAAAGTTAGTAATCCCCAATTGAGTTAGGGTTTTCTTCAATTGCCATGGGTTCTCTTGATTTTTGATTTAAATGATTGTATTATGATTTCTTATGCATGAATTGATAAAATACTATGATTTTATCATGTTTCCCCTATGAACCCATGAAATCCCTATGTTATTTTCAAGTTATGAGCATATAATGTGGGTCTTGCATTATGAAAGAAGAGTTTCATGAAGCCAAACATGAATTGATAGAATTACATGAATTTATGATGAAATCCATGTCTAACCCATATTTTCTAGATGTTGATGATTGAAAGTGGGTTTTGAACATTGAAAGGTGAATTATGAAATTATACATGTTTTTTATGAAATCTATGTAAATGTTTTAAGGATGCTTTGAGAGTGAAGTATCAATGATGATGTTGTTGTTGTGTTGTTGAAATATTTTCTCATAAACACATCAAAAGTATGATTGTGAAAGGTTTTCTCACATAGTAAGAATTCTAAGGTTGAAAGGTCTTCTCACCTAATCGAATCAAAGATAAAGAGCTATCCTAATGAAACGTAGCTTGGATTGATTATTGAATGATACCTTTCAATGGATGACTTATGACTTAGCTTGGATTGGCAAGATGACGTGCCCGTCCATGGATAATACAAGTAAGAAAAGACTGTTCCGTGGGATTTATGCTTCACACCGAGAGGATATTGAGATGAAAGCTCTCCCGTTAGTAGAGACCGAGTTTTTAGAAGCAATCTCCTTATCCCTTACCTATGTGCCCCCATACGATTGTCTTGATAGACATTAGCTAGTGGATCCACATAAGCTAGAAGTTTATGGTCCTTACCTTGGAAAGTAGGACAACCCTTTTCGTTGTGGGAGACACCGGGGGATCATGTTATAGCTCACATGGTCTCTATGTCGGTTAAGGATAATTTCCATAATAATAATGAACTAAGGTTACTTCAAGAAGTATCTCACATGTGTTCAAATGTTTTAAATGATGTTAGCTTGCATTGACCATATTTTATGACTCATGTTTTCTAACCCTTTTATATCATGTTTTAGCTTGGTCATTGCATGTCATGTGGGAGACACCGGGGGATCATGTTATAGCTCACATGGTCTCTATGTCGGTTGAGGATAATTTCCACAATAATAATGAACTAAGGTTACTTCAAGAAGTCTCTCACATGTGTTCAAATGTTTTAAATGATGTTAGCTTGCATTGACCATGTTTTATGACTCATGTTTTCTAACCCTTTTATATCATGTTTTAGCTTGGTCATTGCATGTCATGAAATGTCCTCTTTTAGTATGATTTAAATTTTTATATGCGTGGCTATCATACTTGGTACATATTTTGTACTAACACATACTCTTGCCTACATTTCCCTAAATGTAGGGTCCGTCAGTCAGGGTTCTCAATTTCATGGCTAGAGGTTGACTTGAGAGATTCCGAGTTTTGGCGAGTCCTCATGCTTCAAGGACGGATTTTCATTATTTTCAGTCTTCTTTCTTATTTTCCGTTTTGGACATGATGTATGGGCTAGACTCAATTTCATTCTATTGTATTAGATGGCTATTGAGACAAAGTATTTAGACTTCTGCTTTACTTTTATAAAATGTTTTGGACTTGAAATGTCGTTCTTTATCTCTTTTCATTCTATTTCTTATGTTATGAATGCTGAGTCACTTGTATAGGGCCTCTCGGGGTCCTATACACCATGTTACGCCTAAGGGGTACCTTGGGTCGTGACACTCCCACAGTCAGACTCTTAGTGCATTGACCAGATTTTCAGCATCTACTTCAGTATTCAGTCAGAATGTTATCTTCATGATTAGTACTTGGTCATTGCATCTAGTTATCTTTCAGTTATACTTCAGTACTTATCTATATCCTTGTTCAGATTATATTATTGCTCATTTAGGCATTTTTCAGCTCATATATTTTGTTCAGCATAGCATATATATATCCTGCATGCTTAGTACATTCCAAGTACTGACGCATACTTTGCGCTACATCATTTCATGATGTAGGTTCAAGCACTTAGCATCCAGATCACGCTTAGATCAAATTTCGGTCCACATTCAGCAGCTTGAGTGGTGAGTCCTCATACTTTAAGGACAATAGACATGCCTTTTATTTTAGTCTCTAGTTTTAGTTTTCAGTCTTGTTAGAGTTAGTTGTGGGCATGACCCAACAACTTAATTCAGTTAGAGACTTTTCAGACATAGTAGTAGATTCAGCTCGAGTTGTTAAGTGTTGTTTCAGTCATCACTAAACTCTTACTATATTTTATATTTTCAGACTAGTTGGGTTTTACCCATTTCAGAAATCCACTGTTTTTAGCTTCCGCATAGTACATGTGTAACACCTCGGATTCCTGAAAATAGAAAAAAATGCAGCTTTCCAGAATCTGGTGTCAGAACCAACGGAAATCACCCACGGACCGTAGGTAAAACCACGGACCGTAGGTAAAACCATGGACGGTAAGTGGAGTCCCGTGGTTCAGTCCTAGACTTGGGGGAATTTCAGAATCTAAAGATGAGACCTACGGTTGTGGTCCACAGTTCGTTGATGGACCCACGGACCGTAGGTGGGGTCCGTCGTTGGGGTCTAAATTTTGATGGTCTCTGATCCCACCCACGGTCAACCAATACGGTCCGTGGTTGGAACTACGGACCGTAGGTGAGAGTCAGCAGCCAATTAGAGGAAAATTTATGTGGGGTCAACTTCAAACGGTCATATCTTTTAGTGACAATTTTATAATTGACATATATATGACTAATAATTATAAGTTATGACATTATTTTTTTCTTTCAAGTTATAACAATAAAAAATTACAGGTTCTAACATTTTATTAAAATAAAAAAATAATTTAAAATAATTGTAAAAATCATTTTGTTTGAAAAATCGATAAGGTAAAAAACTGATATATTATTAGTAATTAATTTGAATTCATTAATGGTAATTAGTATGTGCCATAAAACTAGGAGATTAATAAAAAATGAATATTTGTTTTCCTTTTTTTAATTCAATGCATTTAATTTTCGTTCAAAAACACATTTTTTTCTTTTGTTCAAACGGATCTCTCTTCTCAATTTTTTCTGTAATTAGTTGTCACTCTCAACTAGTTCCAATTCATTTTTATTCAATAATCTTCTTTACTTGTAATGGACGGCTTCTTATCAATATTAATAAAGCATGGTTGTAGATGAGATCCTTCAGGTTAGTGTTCTTTTTGCGATTTTTTATTTGTATTATTATACTAATCAAACGTAAAAATAAAATAAAATTAAGAATAGTGATACTGGAAAGAAAATTTTCAGATTTTGTTTGTGTCTAATATAATTTAATTATGACGTATTTGGTATGAACATTCTTTTTTTGAATTTACATAAAATTTGTTTGAAATTGGTATCGATTTTTGTATGATTTTTCTTAATTTAAGGTTTCTGGTAAAAAAAAATTAAATAAAATTTATTTGTAAATGGTTTACTAGTTATACCATTTTTGTACGATTTTAAAATTATATTGGAATGAATTTTGTATAGTGTTTACCTAATAAATGACCAGTAATTGTTAAAATTAGTATTATTTTTGTATTATATTGACATGATTCTGTTGTGAAAAAATTACGACTTATGGGATGAAATAATTATAACGTTAGCATGAATATGTACGAAGAGTGTGCCTAAAAAATGTATGAATTGTGTATACTCCATTATGGTGTTGTTTTTAAATGAATAATGTTATATTTTGGTACTCCATTATTATTTGGTACGTTTGCTGGTTAAAAAAATTATATAATTTTTTTTAATACTACTAATTCCAAACATGTGACAGTAAAAAAATAACAAGAATCAAGGTAAAATTCTTAAAATTGTGTAAGAGATAATTATGGTAGATTCTTTATTTATATCATTTAATAATAAAAATAAAATTATAAAAGACTAATCATTTAATAAAGTAAAAAAAATTGATTTATAAATTAAAAGTGATCTGCCGTAATTAAATTGTTATAAGCAATAATATTTTAAAAGTAGATTTAAAACCCGTAATATTTTTCCTTAAATATATATGTGGTGTGATTGCCCATGACCTATCAAATTATAGATAATTGAATCCTCTTTCCAACGCCGTCGAGTTTGCTAAAATCCAAGCTCGGAGTAAAAAGTTATGCTCGTTTTAGTGAAGCCCTGTCGGGTAGACCACGAACCACGACCACAGTCGACGGTTGATAGTCCAAACGACGGTCCGTCGGTCCCTCCGTGGATGGCCTTCGTCAGCTTTTAAGTCAGGGTCGTTTTGGTCTTTTCCCTATGTGTTGGGGCACTTAAACTACGCCGTTTGATGCCTAAACTATGTCGTTTTACTCAAACTAAGCCTAATAACCTAGTCAGACATACCAGAACCCTCATTCTAAAAAAATTATCCAAATTAGAACGATAAGAGGAGAAAGAGGCGCCAGTTTCTTTCAAGAACAAGTAGCAGTGTTCTTCAGGTTTCAGCCCCGAAATCAAAGGATTTCTCCGTAGATTTCGTCCCCAGGTATGTGGGATTTCACTAGTGGGTTCCTTTCATCCACTAGGTCCCTAGAATTCAGTTAGTTCCTTGATTCTATATAGCTTGTTTAGACCTAAGGTTTCTAAAACCTTGGAGATTTGTTGTGATTTAGCTGTTGCAGTATCCTTAATCGAAATAACATATTTCTGGGAAAGTTTGCACAGTTCCCTGTATCAAACTCAGAACCCTATTTTGTGTTAATTCTCTTAGTTCATGAATTACACTTGCTAGGTCAGTTAAACAGATAATCATGCTCCAGATTCTGAATGTTACATTACTAGTATATAAATGTTACATTCTCATATTGCATGTCAGTATTTTGAGCTATTCAATATTTTAGTCATTTTAACTTCATATGCATTCAGTTAGGAGTAGACTTAGCAACGAGTTGGACTAGGGTTCAACGTACCCTCATAGTCCCAGAACTACATGCCCCTGTAGGATTATAAGTCCCCTCTGTTGGGCATCAGATTTAGTGAACGCGCTAGTCATGCCTTTATACCCCTCGCAAGGTTTATTGGGTCCTCTCGATGGGGCGTATACATCAGACTCCACGTTTAGCTCACGTGGTTTATGTCGATTAATAATAGCTCCCATAGTCAGACTCTTAGTGCATTTGACCAGGTTCTCAGTACATACTTCAGCTTTCAGTTAAACATGTTATTTTCATGGATTGTACTTGGTCATTGCATTCAGCTTAGATTTTCAGTTATGTTTCAGTATTAACATTCTTGCTCAGTTTATGTCATTGCTCAGTTATGCTTTGTTCAGCTCATATATATTTGTTCAGCTTAATATCTATAACCTGCATGCTCAGTACATTCCAAGTACTGACGCATAATCTGCACTACATCATTTATGATGTAGGTTAAGGTACTTAGCATCCAGATCACGCTTAGATCGATTATCGATCCGCATTCAACAGCTTTAGTGGTAAGTCCTCATATTCCGAGGATAATAGACATAATTTCTTTTTAGTCTTTGCTTTCTGTTTTTTAGTTTTGTTAGGGTTAGCTGGGGGGCATGTCCCACCAACTCAACTCAGTTAGAGGCTTTTCAGATATAGTAGTAGAATCAGCTTGAATTGGTTTATCTTTCAGTTGTTATTAAAATCTTAGTATGTTTTATACATTCAGACTAGTTGGAGGTTTCCCACTTTCAGTTATCCATTGTTTTAGCTTCCGCATAGTACATGTCTTATTCAGTTATTCTCAGAATGCTTGATATATGCCAGACACAGGGTTAGCTTGGGGTCACTCGTTATCCTAGGTCCCGTGTTACGTCAAGGGGGTAGACTCGGAGCGTGACAAACTTGGTATCAGAGCATTAGGTTCAAGAGTCCTAGGATGTCTGAAAGTCGCACTAAGTAGAGTCTCTTTCATGGGTGTGAAGCGTGCCACATCTATGAGGGGGAGGCTACGAAGTGTTTTAAGAAAAACTTCACTTCCTTTGCTTTTCTTATCATGCGTGATGTATGATTCAACTTCTCCTTTCTAATCTGTCGTTATGCGTTTCAGATCATGCCTCATCGTACGACAAACACATTGAATGCTAATGCATGCAATGCTAACGCAGTTCCCCCAGTCCTGAACCATGAGGTTACGAATGTAGAATTTTGGAATGCGATCCAGCTCTTGGCTCAGAGTGTAGCCAACCAGAACAATCAGCAGGTCCCAGTTGCTGCAAACACTAATGGTGGATCAGCTGCAGCTAGGGTTTGATACTTTGTTCGGATGAATCCTCGTGAGTTTCTAGGGTCGAAGCCGAAGCTCATAACTCCAGGTATTCCATTCATCCAGGTGCCACTAAGAGGTACCGTGATCTACGAGAAGTCTTTTGGTGGAACGGAATGAAGAGGGACATAGAAGATTTTATGGCTAAGTGTCCTAACTGTCAACAGGTTAAGGTAAAACATCAAAAACCAGGAGGTATGACTCAAGATATTAACATTCTTACATGGAAGTGGGAAGTGATAAACATGGACTTCATTACGGGTTTACCTCGTACTCGCAGACAACATGACTCCATTTGGGTGATAGTGGACAAAGTCACTAAGTCCGCTCACTTCTTGGTTGTCAAGACTATAGATTCGGCGGAGGACTACGTCAAACTCTACATCAATGAGATAGTCATGTTACATTGGGTTCCCTTGTCTATCATATCAGATAAAGGTCCTCAGTTTACCTCTGATTTCTGGAAATCATTTTAGAAAAGTCTTGGTACTCAGGTAAATCTCAGTACAGCATTTCATCCGCAGACGGATGGTCAAGCAGAGCGTACCATTCAGACCTTAGAGGACATGTTGAGAGCTTGCATGATAGATTTCAAGGGAAGTTGGGATGATCAACTACCTCTGATAGAGTTCGCCTATAATAGAAGCTTTCATTCCAATATTCAGATGGCCCCGTATGAGGCACTATATGGGCGTAGATTGTAACATCCCGCCTTAGAAAGAACTATTTTGGAAAGAGCAAATATTGGAAATTTTGGCAAGTTATGCTAAGTATAAGTTTTAAGTCAACTTCAAACGACCATAAATTTCAATACATGATGTGGCCCATAAGATATCAAATGAATGGTCTCGGAATCCTCTTTCCAATGCCATCGAGTTAGCTAATTTTCGAGCTCATATGAGGGAGATATGACTGTTTGAAGTCAGGCTATCTATTTAAGGAAAGTTACCCGGATTTAAGAGGGGTATTTTGGTCTTTTCCTTACCCTATCAGATTTAATTATTTTTTAGTAATTAATTAGGGGTCTAAAGTGATTTGGTTCAGTTTACACAATCCTAAATTACGCTAGGGTTTTAGAAAAGAGAGTTCAAGAAGAGAAAAGAGGAGAAAGGTCAAGACGTTCATCAAGTTCTTGCGAAATCGAAGGTTTTCTTACTGATTTTTGCCAAGGGTTTGATCTCGAAGAGGTATGTGAGTTACCATAGCGTTGGTTTCGTTCACCCACGCGCCAATCATGTTATTTTCAGTGAAATTTCATTCATGCAGTTAAAGAATTTGAGTTCTTGATGAGTTTTATTGAAGTTTCTTTCATAATCTTGATTGTTGAGATTTTGATGAATTCTTGA
>JAJONR010006758.1:0-42829 GCA_029582245.1 Solanum etuberosum | reverse complement strand
CTTGAGTTCTCTTTCTGTTTAGTCCATCTTATTCGGACTTAGACTAGTTCATTAGATATTCCTATGTTTAGCTTGGGTTGTACCCATTTCCTTTAGACTTTTGGTTCATTGTTAGAGTTTTGGTACATTGACTTTCAGGTTCTAGGCATTTAATTCCGCAATCGTTTGTTAGACTTTTAGAGTTTATGTGAACTCTACTTTATTTCTGCATTTAAACCTGCTTCCGTATCTTTAAATGCGTAGATTCATGGTTAATTGGGTTGTAGTAATGATTCTCCCACCAGAGGATTAGTGTGGGTGCCAATCACGATGGTCTGGATCGTGACAAAAACATACATATATATATATATATATAAATATAGATGTTTAAACATCTCAATGTTAACCCCATATGACTGATATTGATTTTGATAAATGACCCTTAAATAAAATAACACTTTACAGAGAAGCAATACAAAAATGAAAGCATAAAGATAAAAAAGAAAAGAAAAGAAATCATAGCAAATCAAAAATATCTAGAGAATCAATCTGGGACATCCAAAGATTACACATTCCACGCAGACAAGTAAATAGATACATTCAAGATTATTTTTTTCCTTATTCAAACAAGAAATATGCAAGCCAAATATTAGAGGAAGAAAATCATCAAGTCAAGACGTACGAGAAAGGAAGCACCACACCAGAAGAAGAAAGTTGCAGTAAGATCTAATCAGCGATGGAAAGAAATTATTACACAAATAAACATATCTGACATGGACATGGTACTATAATTATCCTCAATCAAGGAATCATTCAAATTCTTGATCGAAAGAAGTATCCTTGGGTTTTTCTTATCAAAACAAAGAGTTAGACTATATAAACTAGTCTTAGCATTAGGAGAAGTCTGCGCACTTCACTTGAATCGATGTACTATATTTCTTTATCTTTTATAAAACACTGTACTATCTTTGTCTGCAACCGTAAGAAAAAAAATAAAAAAATAGCTCAAGTTATACAAGTAGAGGTTGTGTCTAGGAAACAAAATTTATAAGAAGTCAAGAATTAAAATTATTGTACCACCAATTTACAAAGAGCTCTTGAGGGAACCCTTAAAATCCAAGAGGACTAAACTAGACACCACATTGATGATCTGAACCAGTATGAAATTACTTGTGATCTTTACTTTTAGTCTTGATATTTTGTTATTATATGTTATACTAATTTGCAATCGACTTTCCCACTCAGACAATCCAGTATTTTAGGAAGCGAGAAGCGGAAAAAAGCGACAAGGCTCGCTTCACCCAAGCGAGAAGCGTGAAGCAAAACGCACATTTTTTTCAAATAAATCGGTATTTAGTATAAAAATAAAAAAATATTAAATATGCATAGATAAATAATCAAGAACTGAAAAGAGGTAACATATCCTTAGATTAAAAAGTAAATAGATAGTCAATAATCTTCATAAGTCATAACATACATAGCAACACTCAACAAAACAAAAAAAAGAAAAAAAATAGAGCATAGCTCACTACAAACATAGCAACAAAGCAGTAACTTAGAACCTCAAATCACAAGAAAAAAAGAACAAAGTAACACTACTTGAGTAGCATTACAAACAAAATATTGAAGGGAAAAAAACCCTAGTTACCAGAAAGAGAAGAAGAGAAACATATGCAACACTCGAGTGAAACAGAAAAAGAAGAAGAGAAGAGAACTAATCTGTAGCAGTCGCAACAGTCGACCAAGGAGGGAAAATAATTGGAAAGATGTGCGCAAGTATATTTACAGAAATAAAAAAAAAACCTTACAGAAATTAAAAAAAAATCCTAATTAACGCTTATCTCATTTAAGCGCGTTTTTTCTTGCTTTTATAAAAAGCGCGCTTCTCGCTTTTGGGACAGAAGCTCACGTTTTTTCATTATCGCCTCGGTTCAAGGCATTAAAGTGTAACCCTGTCGCTTCGCTTCTTGCTTAAAGCGAGCGCTTCAACGCTTTTAACAACACTTAAGGAATAATTTTTTAATTCACGCCCCTTTAATTTTCAATCAAGAGAGCACCCAATGACATGACCGAGTCGCCAATAAGATGGTTTGAGAACTATCATGTCTCATGTTCAATTTCACTAGGTAATCTGTTCCATATGTCCAAGTCTAGAGGGATAGAGTTATTAAATATTTACGTATTTGAATTTTGATTCCTATTATGCCCCTCACAAAATCAGCTATTTTTTGTTTACAAATAAATGATTAGGTTAAGGGGTAAATTGTAAGAGAATAGGGTGCAAATAATTTTTAAAAAGTACTCGAGGATACAAAATGCTTTGGATACAGTCTGCACGGCTCTAAGGCGGGAAATTCTATTAAGCAGCAACGATAGAAGAAAGGGGCATTCCAGAAACCGTTTCGTCGGGAAAATGGCCGGAGGCGGAGGGCGGGCGATAAGGGTACTAAATGTGGCTGAAAAGCCGTCGGTGGCCAAGGCAGTGTCGGGGATACTATCGAAGAACCAACCAGGTGGCATGAGAGTAAGAGACGGACGTTCCAGGTACAACAAAATCTTTGAGTTCAACTACACCATACGGAACCAGCCTTGCCAGATGCTGTTCACCTCTGTCACGGGCCATCTCATGGAGCTTGAGTTTGACGAGCGTTACCGGAAATGGCACTCGTGTGACCCACTCGACCTCTATAATGCTCCTGTTCGGAAGTTTGTCCCTGAGGTACCTCTTTATCCTATTTACCTTAAGTTTATCTCCTGCCGAATATTGTTTCCTGGTAATTTGGTCACTTGTTGAATAAGACATTGAACTTCATGTATGCGCGAGAATCCAATTCAATTGCTAATATTGATTGCAAACTGAGGCTTTTCAATGTAAATGATTCAATTTGCAGAATATGGTAAAGTTGATCTGAACTTAATCAATTTCTGAAAGGTCATTTGCTTTGATGTATTACCGAAGTCTGCCTGTATTAAAACTGCATCTATCATGTCACATTGGTGTATTATTTTATATCAATGGAAAATGGAAAGCAAAATTCAAAATTTGATAAACTCTCCTTTAGCTTTGATACCATGTGAAAAACAAGAATAGAAAAGGTAGGATTTGTCTTTTATGTAAGATACTTCAGCCACATATGTCAATAATGTCATGGAGAGTTGTCGTTTCCTACTTCAAAATGAGTTATGGCAATAGAAGAGTGTAAAGTCCTATTGTAAGCAAATTCAATTAAAGACAGACGTTTCTTCCAAGAAGCATACTTCCTTTTATTCATAACCTTTAACATATTTTCCCGAAGTCCTATTGACCATCTAGGTTTGAGGGTGACCTGAGTTGGAAAATAACAAATCCGAAATAACTAGGAAAATACATGCAATTTATGTAGATGCTCAACAAATAAAGAAGCAACATGTGTAGCATCATCACTCTTGTGGAAAGGAATAAAGTGTGTCATCCTTAAGAATCAGTCAACCACAATACAAATACATTCTCTACCTCTACTAGTCCTTAGTAATTGAAACTCAAAATCCGTAAAAATGTCAAGCCATGCCACCAAGAATTTGTAGGAGGTCCTGCACTCCCATGGATAGATTTCGTCTCCGTCGTGAAACAAATTCAGTTGCAATGCTCACCTATAAATTTGGACTTTGCTTCAAAATAGGTATGGAATAGCATCATCAGAGGGAGTAAAAAGATTGCAAAGAAGAAGCCCTAGATTTGTTTGCAAGAATTGAATGCATAAAATATGCTCTTTTTTCATTGGATCAAAGTTTTTTGCTTTGGACATATGGCTACTCAGGAGTGGAAGTCACTCACATATAGTATGCTGATGATCCACTCATTCTATGTGGTGCTGCGGATCACAATTGAGGCATATCAGGATAATTCTGTTATTACTTGAAATGATCTTTGGCTTAAAGACAAACCCGAGTAAAAGCTCTATCTCTGCTGTTAATGAAGTGCATAACATACATGATTTGGGATAATGTCTTGGGTTGCCAACTTGGAGAACTACCCACAAAATATCTTGGTATGCCATTGGGTGCTAGGTACAAGTCTAAACCGGTGTGGAGAAAATGGAAGAACGTTGTGAAAAGAAATTGGCTATATGGAAGAGGCAATATCTATCTCTTGGGGGCAGGGTAGTTCATATAAACAGGGTTCTTGACTCCCTCCCTACATTCCTTATGTCATTGTTCCCAATGCCAGCTAGTGTGAGAATGAATTCGGACAGGTTCACATGGAATTTTTTATGGGGTGACAACAAAGAAATGAGGGCTTTTCACTTGGTTTAACGGGACAAGGTGACAATAGATAAAAGAAGATGTAGGCTTTGTATCAAGTACTTGAATTTGCATAACAATAGCTTATTAATAAAATGGTTGTGGAGATTAGAAAGAAAAATGGGGGGGGGGGGGCACCTATGGAGAAGAGTTGTTTCTAGTAAATTATGGAGCACAATCTTCTTGGTTCTCTAGCCCAGTAAATTCTTCCCATTGTTTTGTGTCCATGGAAGCATATATCTAGCTTGTGGCCTTTTTTTTTGGTGTGATGAAGTAAGGTTTTGTATAGCTGGCATCAAGAAGATGCAAAGTTACAAAAGATATGTTAGCTCCAACAACAATAGACCTTAAAGCATAGGGAGCTAATCAAAAGCAAAAGAGGGTTTTGTTGTTACACAAGGATAAAGGTTGGTAATGGAAGAGATACAAGGTTCTGGCTAGATGAATGGATAGGGCTTACTCCACCAATGTCTTCGTTTCAGAACCTCTATGCCTTCACCTTAAATACTGGTAGTTGGTTTCAGATTGCTGGATTAGAAGTAACTGGTGTCTTAATTTTCTTAGAAATTGTTTCAATGGGATATTCCTAGAATAGATACACTTTTGAATGATTTGGAGAGGGTGGTCTTGAATGATGAGGTCTCTTATACACTCAAATGGACTGGAAAAGAGTTTCCTCTGTGAACATTTGTTATAAGATTCTCAACAGTGAGGGGGTCAACACTACTAGCTGGCTTTGGAGATGAATATGGAAGTCTAAAACCCCCTATAAAGTTAGTTGTTTCATGTGGTTAACCACACTTGATGCTTGCCTGTCATGAAACAACCTTTAGAGGAGAGGTGTATTAATTTGTAGCCGATGTTTCATGCGCAACAGTGATGAGGAAAGTACCAACCACCTTGTTCAACAATGTCCAATTGCAAGACAGACCTGGTTGTTGTTTTTAAACCTATTCATAGTCTATTTTATAATGCTGTTTACAATGAAGGATCTACTATTGAGCCGGGGGGTTTGGGGGATGTGCAGATCACTGAAGATGGTGGAATATAGTGCCCAACTCGTATATGTTGGGTAATAATATGGAAGGAAAGACTAGCAAGTTTTTTTTGGAACTTTAGAATAGTTCAAAGGAACATCAACTGAGATTGCTTGATATGGTTAAGGAATATGCTGAACAAATTTACACTGAAAGCAGCATACATTGTATTCACAACCTCAAATAATCAGAGTGGGACTTGGCCTTGGAAGATGATCTGGAGGGTTAAGATCCCCACAAAGTTACATGCTTCTCTTGGTTGCTAGCTAGAGAAGTTGTACTCACACAAGATAAACTCACGAGGAGAGGTTTAAATCTTTGCTCAAGGTGTTTTCTTTGTAGTAAGGAAGTAGAGACAATCTCTCATCTCTTTCTTCACTGCAGATGGACTGACTAGTCGTGGAAGATTTTTATTAACTTGAGGTTGCATTAGCTGGACTATGGGATTCATGCATATATCATTGGTGTCACTTTTGTTAACATAATCATTGGCTAGTCGGGCGGCATATTTGGATAATAGCCACCCGCCGGCAGCGGAAGTTTTTTGATTTTCTACCAAAATCGTAGAGGCTCTGATACCATGTGAGAAATATTGGAGAAGAATATTAGTGAATTGTTGTCTCTACATTATTACAGAGAGACCATATTTATAGACATTACAATAGACACCTTTTCCAACTAGGACACTACAATACAATCCTTTTCTAAGTAAGACACTATATACTTTTCCTATTACTATTCCTATTCCTATCCCTATTCCTATTCTAAGTAGGATTGTATATACCTATTATTATTCTAACACTTCCAAAACCTGATATGTATACCATTACCTGTTGCCAACTTAGTGTTTTGAAAGAACTCATCTTTAAGCTTGCATATACTCTTCCATAGGCCTAAACCATGAGGGGATCTGGACAGCTTGGAGCACCAATGATTTTAGACTCCATGTTTTGCCTTGATTACTTCCTTCCATAGAGTTTGATCCACTTGAGTGTATCTCCATAACCATTTTATGAGTAAGCATTTGTTGTGAAGAGCTAAATCTTTTATGCCCAATTCTCCCAATTGTTTTGGCAGTTTGCATAGGATGCCAGGTTTCTTACTTTTCACTCTACAATCCAAAACTTTATTGGCAATTAGAGCAGCGTCTGTGATCTGCCTGTCCTTAATGAAAGCATTTTGATGATTGGAAACAGGTTTGCCCATTACACCCTTGAGCCTTTGTGCTAGTACTTTGGCTGCAATCATTGTAAACACTCCCAATTAGACTAATTGGCCTATAAAAGATTACAATCTTGTTCTGCGTTAAAGCTTCCAATAGTACATCCAACTATCTATACCATATATTCTTTACACTAAAAGTTCAAATAAGATAGTGAAAAACTCCTAATCTTCCACTTTCTGCTCGTCAAGTATTCATCTAGCTTGTCTCTCCAAATATACACAATGGCGTAACCTTCCAAATGTGCTTCCCCCTCCTCCCAAACAGAAGTTCTAGACACATTACGTACCGCCAGTATAAATTGCTTCAAGAGAACCATTTTTTTTTCTTTTTTGTATTACTGTCAAATATTGTTGTATTTATGTTTTTCCTTTTTCTGTTTTGTTAAGTGAACTTGGCCCGGGGTCTATTGGAAACCGCCTCTCTACCTTCACCAGGTAGGGGCAAGGCTGCGTACACACCACCCTCCCCGGAACCCAGATGTGGGATTACAATGTTGTTGTTTTGTAAAGTGAAAACCAAACACAATTTTTCTCTTTTGGTATATCACAACGTTGATATGATTGAAATTGAGACATCATTTGTAAAAGCATATGAAAATATGGCCTAAAATATTTCTGGTAATTTGTAGGATAAGTTGGATATAAAAAGGACACTGGAGGCAGAAGCCAGAAGTTGTCAGTGGATTATATTGTGGCTCGATTGTGATAGAGAAGGAGAAAATATTGCATTTGAAGTGTTGGATGTATGTAGACAAGCGAATCATAACCTTAATGTGTGGAGAGCTCGGTTCTCTGCCTTAATTGACAGGTTCTGCCAGCTAGTTGACATCTTCTGTTCCATACTAAGTTTTTATGTGCCACTCACGAATTGTCATTTGTACTTTCTGAAAAATACTTTTGAGATCACCAGGGAAATTCACCAATCAGTGCAGACCCTTGTTCAGCCAAATCAGTTATTTTCTGATGCTGTAGATGTTCGGCAAGTGAGTTCCGTTGCTCAAGTCATTCTTATTTTAAGACAGTGAAAAACTTCTTTAGATCTGAGACAGCCAAGTAAAGTTTGACTTTCATGTTCCTGTGGCAATTAAACTGCAGCAACATTGTTAAATATTAAAATAAGTACTAACCATTATATTTTGATAGGTGGAGCCTTTTGGTCAAGTATGATAGAATGGCCTGATTTGGTTCCTTGCTGTATTTTGCGATTTGAATTTGCAGGAGATAGATCTTCGTATTGGAGCTTCTTTCACAAGATTTCAGACAATGCTTCTGAGAGGTGCATTTGTCCTTGATTTTGCTACAGATGATAGAAATATTGTCTTAAGCTATGGTCCCTGCCAGGTAAATATATTGCATTTTCAAAAAGTGAACTTATTTTACAGTCTGAGGTGTAAAAGTTTGCATCGTACTCCATATGTTTTTGTTGCAGTTCCCTACACTTGGCTTTGTTGTGGAGCGGTATTGGGAGATACAAGCACATGAACCTGAAGAATTTTGGACAATCAACTGTACTCACAACTCGGATGAAGGCATTGCTACCTTTAACTGGATGTAATGTTGCACTTGGTTCCATCATAAAATTATTTCCGAAATAGAAGGTCAAGGTACCTATAATGATTTTGACTTGGCAGGCGTGGTCATCTGTTTGATTACACATGTGGAGTAACGATTTATGAGATGTGCATCCAGGAACCCATTGCAACAGTGAGCTCCAAAAAGCCAATTTTCATAGCTAAGTCTAATTATAGAGTAGAAATTTGAGGCTGCAAAGCTCACTTAATTATGTTGTTTTGGAAAGGTTACCAAGGTTAAACAGCAAGAGAAACTCAAATACCCCCCTCATCCTTTAAGTACAATTGAGCTTGAAAAGCGTGCATCCAGATACTTCCGTATGAGTTCCGAGCAGACAATGAAGGTTAGTATTACTCAAAAGTTTTTCATTGGAATGTCTCTTTTCCTTATGTTTATTTATTTTTAGTTTCCTTGTTATGAAAATATTGCAAGTTTTTCCTTTTCTTTTATTTTCCTCTTTGGTTTCTTTGTAAAATTGAACTCTGCAGTTAATTTAGGTAAACTAAGGTATAAAGTTTACATGGATCATTTGAGAAATGTAGGAGAAAAATATTATTGAATTGTGTATCTACATTATTACACAAAGACCTTATTTATAGACATTATAATACAATCCTTTACCAAGTAGGATACTACATACAATTCTTATTCCTATTCTAAGTAGGATTGTATATATACCTATACCCATTCTAACACTCCCCTCAAGTTGGTGCATACAAATCATATGTACCTAGCTTATTACAAATGTAATTAATACGAGGACCGGTAAGGGACTAGGAGAAGATATCTGCAAGTTGATCACTTGACTTCACAAATTTTGTAATAATATCTCCTGAAAGTACCTGTTCTCTAACAAAGTGACAATCAATCTCAATGTGCTTAGTCCTCTCATGTAACACTGGATTTGATGCGCTATGAAGGGCCGCTCGATTATCACACACAAATTCCATCTGACCGATTTCTCCAAATTTTAGTTCTCTCGGCAACTATTTGATCCATACTAGCTCACAAGTTGCTACAACCATTGCTCGATATTCTGCTTCTGCACTAGATCGAGCAACAACACTGTTTCTTACTCTTCCACGATACTAAATTACCTCCTACTAAAACACAATATCTAAATGTAGAATGTCTATCAGAGGGTGATCCTGCCCAATCAACATCTGTATATCCAGTGATATGGTCATGACGTTGATCCTCGAAGAATAGTCCTTTATCCGAAGCTGACTTTTTTTTGTTGAGAAAAGGTAACTTGTATGATAAACACAGGAATACTCAGGACGTATTCCAGTAATACTTACAATTAGAAATACAAAAGTGTTGTTTTCCTATGAACTCATTAAGAACTCTAAGATACTAGGGATATCCTCATCTTCATGAGAATATTCATGTTTACACCAAAAATAGAAAAGAGCTAAACAATTCAGCTTCATCTTCTCCATAGAGCAGCTCTTGTTCTCAAAACATCTCTGATTCCTTTCCAGCCAAATAGTCCACCAAATGCAGGCTGGGACAATCTTCCATCTCTCCCTGTGCCCTGACTGATTTCCATCCCGATTCCAACAAGCCAAAGCTTCCTTTATGTTTCCTGGCATAGACCAACTGATGCCCCTTATATTGATGAAAATTTGCCAAAGTTTCACTGTCTCCTTACAGTGTAAAAAGAGATGATTTATTGTCTCTGTCTCACATTCACAAAAAAAACATCTGGAGCACAAATCGAGGCCCTTCTTCATACGGTTATCCTGTGTGAGAACAACCTGTTTTGCTAAGAGCCAAGTAAAACAGGCCACCTTGAAGGGCACCTTAACTTTCCAGATCATTTTCCATGGCCAGTAGCTTGGTTGAGTGTGTCCTCTGTGAGTTTCTGTAAGCTGCTCCAACGGAGAATCTCCCCTGTGTATCTGGGGCCCATAACAGTTTGTCTTCACTGTTACTGAGTTCCTTGCATCGTTCCAGGATATTTAGAAATTCAACCATTCTATTCACCTCCCAATCATTTAAAGGTCTTCTGAACCTTTAATTCCATCCCTGAGCATCTCTCATTCTTTGACAGTGGCCACTTTCTGTAGACTCAAGTTAAATAGGTCAGGGAAACTAGCTTTGAGTGGAGCCTGTCCCACCCAAACTTCCTCCCAAAACAGAGTTTTTCCACCATCTCCTATCTTAATTGTGCACTTGTTTATAAGTTTTGGCCATAGATTCCTGATTGTCCTCCACACTCCGGTGCCATATGGTTGTGTTGCTATGTTACTTATCCACCTTGTCTCCATTCCATATCTGGCCTTAATGGTATCTTTCCACAACGATTGTTCTTGTGATGAAAATCTCCACAGCCATTTCATTAGCAAGCTGTGGTTTTGTATTTTCAGATTCCTTGTTCCTAATCCCCCTTCTTTCTTACTGACTAAAACTTCATTCCACTTGACCAAGTGAAACTTGTGCTTATTAGGATCACAGTTTCCTTGCCAAAGGAAATTTCTTCTAATGACATCTAATCTGTCTCTTACACTTGCTGGCATAGGGTACACCGACATCATGTAGGTAGCAAAGCATCAAGAACACTGTTGATGAGAGTAGCTCTGCCACCCAGGGATAAATACTGACTTTTCCAATTGGCAAGCTTCTTCTCGCATTTCTCCAGTACATTGTTCCATATGCCTATTGATTTGCTCTTATTTCCTAGTGGCATTCCCAAATATATTGTGGGGAGCTCTCCTATCTTTCCTCCCAGAATATTTGCCTGACTGTCAATTCTAGGTACCTCATTCACTGGATAGATGTAACTTATTCCCCAATTGATGTGTAGACCTGAAGTTGCTTCAAACAATATCAATATTATTCTTAAAAATTTCAGTTGACTGATGTCTGCATCACAAAAGATTAGAGTGTCGTCTGCATATTGGAGATGTGAAATGGCTAGACTCTGTCTATCCTCCATATTTGCATTGAATCCCCTTATCCAGCTGTTTGTTTGGGCTGTTCTTAGCATATCATTGAGACCCTCCATTGCCAAGATAAAAAGAAAAGGAGATAATGGATCCCCTTGTCTCAGGCCTCTCTTAGATGAGAAAAAACCTGTGGGAGAGCCATTAATCAAAACTGAAAATTTCACTGGTGCAAAATTTGATCCAATTTATCCATCTTTCCCCATAACCCATGTTTTCCAAAGTCTTCCATAGGAAACCCCAATTTAAGTGGTCATAGGCTTTCTCTATATCCAGCTTACAAAGAATGCCTGGGACCTTGCTAATTTGCCTCACATCTACACATTCGTTGGCAATCACAATAGCATCCACGATCTGCCTGCCCTTAATAAATGCCATCTGATGTGTATCTACCAGTTTTGAAACAACTTTTTTCAGCCTCTCAGTCAGCACTTTTGAGATGATCTTATATATGCTACCTATTAAGCTAATAGGTCTAAAGTCTTTTAGTTCTTTGGCCCCCAATTTTTTTGGGATCAAGGCTATGAAGGTGGCATTGAAGCTTCTTTCAAAAATGTTCTGATTATGAAAGTTCTGAACTGCTGCCACTACTTCTTTACTTACTATTTCCCAGCAATTGGTGAAAAATGCCATGGTGAATCCATCCGGCCCAGGTGCCTTGTCCCTCGCACATGCCATCACACATTCTTTGATCTCAGCCTCACTAAATTGACATTGTAGCATTAAATTATCTTCTTCACTAATAACAACACCTGATCTATGGTTGAATTGAGGTCTCCATATCTCTGATTCTGTATACAACTCCTGATAAAATTTGACAATCTCCTCCCTGATCACTAATGAGTACCCTGTACACTCACCATCCACCAGAAGTTTGTCGATATTATTATATCTTTTGTGACAGTTTGCAGTTCTGTGAAAGAACTTTGTGTTTTTGTCACCTTCTTTCAACCATATAGCTCTGGACCTTTGTCTCCATGCGACCTCTTCCTTTTTTGCATTCTCCTCAAACTCCACAGTGAGAGCTGTTCTTAGATAGATCTCATCATCAGATAACTGTCTCTGGTCTTGTATTACCTCAAGCTCTGCCAACTGACTTAGGATACTCTGTTTTTGTAGTCCCAGGTTGCCTTGGCTAGTCCTACTCCACCCTTTTAGCTTGCCTTTCAAATATTTTAGTTTGTCAGCTAAAATATAATCTGGTCTGCCTCTGCAATGGTGAGATTCCCACCATAACTTTACTTTCTCCTTAAAATTTTCTGTCTGCAGCCACCAGTTCTCGAATTTGAAGAAAGAATTTGATCTCTCCCAATTTCCACATTCAAGAATTAGGGGACAGTGATATGCTGTTACTCTATGTAGGGCTGATTGCTTGATGTTCCTTAAAGAATTTTCCCATGCTTCAGAAATAAAAAATCTGTCTAGTCTGGCTGCAACATCATGGCCTTCCCCTTTCTTCCAAGTATAATTGTTCCCTGCTAATTGTAAGTCCACTAGCTCCATATCCTCGATGAACTCTGAAAAATCCATCATGGCTTTATTATATCTTGAACAGTTCTTCTTTTCTGAAGGAAATCTAACGGTGTTAAAATCTCCCACCACCACCCAAGGACCTGTGAAAAGTCCTCTTACATCCCCTAGTTCCAATCAGACCTCTTCCCTTTCTAATCTACTATTTGGAGCGTAAACTCCTGTCATATGCCAACTGGGGTCCTGTGTTTTGCCCACAAATTTACAAGTTATACAGTATGTACCTGTCTCACATATTTCCCCATCCCACAGTCTGCTATCCCACATTAGAATTATGCCCCCTCTTATGCCACTAGCTTCTAGTTGCACGTACTTCACCCATCTGTTTGACCATAAATCTTTAATGATATCCCTTATATCCCTTTGTAATTTCATCTCCTGAAAGCAGAAAACATCAGCTTTCCAATTGTGTAACAAACTTTTAATCAAGAGTCTCTTCCTGGCATCATTGAGACCCCTCATGTTCCATGATATGATGTTAACCTTCATTAATTTGGACAATGGTATGTCCCCCCTGCTTCTCGTGCCGTAGCTGGAAAAATTGTTTCCAGATTCCAACCTCTTCAGTTCCTTTGATCCATTACTTTTGGGAGTCAACGGAATCAGAGCCTTCACTACTTCGATGGGGTTTTGTCTCTTCCCATCTATCTTCATGAACAATTCCTCAGCTAACCCCTCACAGCCTTCAAATGTATCCCAAATTCTTCACCCAATTTGAGAATATTCTGTCTAACCCAAGAGGATACAAATAAGTGAGTATCTGGATCCATTCTCTTAGTTAAATCTGTTGAATTCAGTGGGATAGCTTCTTCTATATTTAGTGCCCCAATTTCTTTCCTTCCTCTCTCTACCTGTTTGATTAGATCTCCTCTGTCGTCAATATGTACTATTGACATGGCATCTTCATCAACTGGATCCTCAAATTGAAATTCCTCCTCACCACCTTCTTCGCTTGTGTCGTGGTCGATTGAGAAAAGGACCTGCTTTTCTCCACTGTTTTGTTGAGGGAATGTATCGATGATAATCTGATTTGCTTCAGTTTCATCATTTAAAGGGTCTCCTAGGCTTTTAATTGCAGAAGCCTTTTTAAAGCTATTTGCCCATTGGGCCATCGGGTTCTGGCCCAAAATTTTCAAACCCTTTCTTTTAACCTTGCCTTCATTTAAGTTGAGATCATGTGAAAGCCCCATGTGCTCCTGTCCCCACTGCTTCTTCACGTGTGGGTTCACATGTTTGGACAACTGTGTAATTCAAATTTCCTTGGGATTCAGAGGTTCCCACGTGCCCTGTCACCTCTGTGCAGACCAAGCCTCCCCCTCCTCTTTTGTTGTAGGGTTTCTCTATAAACTGTTGTACAAATATTAGATTTTCTTTTGGACTTTCAGTTAAAACTCTTGCCGGAGCTTCGATCCAAACTTGGATCCTGAAAATCTTTCCGTCATGTTTCAGCTCCACCACCTTCGGTACTGATACTTCATCTCCTTTTACCTTCAGTCTTACCCATTTAAGATGATTCCGAAGCTTAGTTTCCTCCTCTGTCTGAATCCATCCACCGCAAAGATCGCCTATTTCTTGGAGAATCTTTTGGGACCAGAACTGTAATGGTAATCCTATCAACCTGATCCACACTTGCTTCAGATTTTCTGTTATCGCGTTTGATGTCGATGACCACCAGTTGAGTTGGAATTTGTGATTCTTCCAAAACCAGGTTCCTTTCACGATATGGTCGGCATCCTTCTTTGTGGGTAGTTCAAAGAGAAACTGCTTCCGACCCATCTCATAGATGTTGACACCATGAAGATGCTTCCAAGTACTCGTTGACCATTGACGAATCTCCGACAAGATGACATTTGGGATTTCCTCTGGTAGACTGCCAACCACACATCTAGCCAGTAATTCATTCTGGGTTCTGCCTGCCTCATCAGAGATTACCAAAGTATTTCCCTGTCTGTGGGTTATAGATGCATTCATTTCTCTTGTGGACCATTTGTTGTTTTTGACTTTATCGGCATATAGTAACCCCTTTTCTGTATTCCGATGTATTAATGTCTCTGTCCTTTTCCTCTTAGCATTAATGAAATTTGTTATTTTGAAAGCAATTTCTAGCCACCCTGAGTTGAATGACCATTCAGGAATGATGATTACTACTTTCCTTTTCCCTTGCATATTGATAATGCTAATGTAACGGCCAAATTTGTTGAAATTTCTGGAGCAAAAGAATTCTGAGGCATGATCATGAAATTTCCATCTTTTGACTGAATTTCCTTTGGTTTTTGATGCTTCTTTGAGGACAAAACCTACCCACTCCATCGTCTTTTGGCTGAAACTTGCTCTTGTCATCATGTTACGTCCTCTTTCCACCCATTCGTACCACATCTCAGCTCTTGAGATCGTTCTGGTGATATCGTATGATTTAAAACCCATCGCGAAATATATGACATCTTCATCCATATTTGAAGAGAAAGAAAATGGTTGCTAGAAAAGAAGAAAAGGGGATCAGTAGGTTGATTCCGGTGATTGAATACCACCGGAAAAAGACTCTAACGATCCAGAGGGGACCTTAGAGGTGGACCTCGGGAAAAGTGCCTGGGAGCATTTTTACAGTATAAACACATAATATTATATGCATAATTTTTATTAGTGTAGAATTGACCTTTCTTACAACTATAACTTTCCCAATTTTAGTTGATCCAGTTTGATTGCTGTAGAGAGAAAAAATTATAGTATCAAGTATCCGAAGCTGACTTTATATATCGCCAAATACGAACAACTGCATCCCCATGGCTATCACAATGGGAAGTCATAAACTGACGTACAATACTCACAACAAAAGAAATGTCAGGTCTAGTCATTGTGAGCCATCTATACCTTTATGGATTACTGAGTGGCCCCCCCTATCCCAGAAGGAGTTTAACATTTGAATCCATAAGAGTGTCAATGGGTCTACATCACGTCATTCTTGTCTCTTCAAGAATGTCTTAAGGCATACTTGCGTTGAGAAATAACAATACCCGATCTAGATTGAGCAACCTCAATACTAAGAAAAAACTTCAGTTTATCGAGGTTTTTAGTTTGGAAATGTTGAAAGATATGTTGCTTTAAATTAGTGATACCATTTTGATCATTGCCGGTGACTACGATATCATCAACGTAAACAACCAACGAAAATACACAAATTTGGTGCAGAATGCCGATAGAACATAGTTTGATGAGCTCTACTACAGGTCATGCCAAACTCCTGAATTATATTGCTGAACTTCCCAAACCAGGGTCGAGGAGACTGTTTCAGACCATAGAGTGACCTACGCAATCGACATACAAGGGTACTAGATTCCCCCTAAGCAACCAAACTAGGTGGTTGCTCCATATAGACTTCTTCCTCAAGATCACCATGCAGGAAAACATTCTTCATGTCCAACTAATGAAGAGGCCAATTTAGCCACGGGAGCGAAAATGTCACTATAATCTAGCCCATATATCTGAGTATACCCTTTGTCAACAAGGCGAGCCTTAAGTCGATCAACCTGACTGTCTGGACCAATTTTAGCTGCATAAACCCAATGACCTCAAACAATAGATTTACCTGCAAGAAGGTAGACAAGCTCCCAAGTACCACTCGTATGTAAATCAGACATCTTATCCATTATATGCCTCCAACCAGAATGAGAAAGTGCTTCACATGTAGTCTTAGGAATGGAACTAAAGGACAAAAATGATACAAAGGCATAATGGGGTGATGACAGACGATGATTACTCAAGAAATTATAATGTGGGTTAGCATTTCGAGTGGATCAAATACCTTTTTGAAGTGCAATCGGTTGGCTAGGAGGAGTCAAGTCCGCAGTAGGAGAAGGGTCCGATGTATGACATGGATCATCTGGGACTAGTGCTAGACGCGGACGATGATGATAAGTCGGGAGTCGTGGCACTACAACTGAAGATGTAGAAGTAACTTTAGATTCCTCAAAAGTCGGTTCAGGTAAGACCTTAGAGATATCAGGATGATCAGAAGATGAATAGTAAGGTTGAGATTCAAAGAATGTGACATTGGCGGACATAAGGTATTGACAAAGATCAGGTGAATAGCAACGATACCCTTTTTGAACTCGAGAGAAACCAAGATAGACACATTTGAGAGCACGAGGAGCTAATTTATCTTTACCTGGGGCTAAGTTATGAACAAAGCATGTGCTCTCAAAGACACGAGGGGGGATAGTGTAGAGATGTGAGTGAGGAAACAATCTAGAATGTAGAACCTGATTCTGAATAAAAGATGAGGACATTCTATTAATTAAATAACAAGATGCAAGGACTGCATCGCCCCAAAAAGGCAGCGGAACATGGGATTCAATGAGAAGAGTGCAAGCAGTCTCAATGAGATGCCTATTCTTCCTTTTTGCTACACCATTCTACTGAGGGGTGTACGGACAAGATGTTTGGTAGATATGCTAGGGCTCTTGTAATCTGTAAAATAGGCTTCAATTGTTTTAGTGATGTTGTGAATACAATGTTACCAGTTTCAAAATGTGTAATACTTGTATGCATAATTTCTAATGCATCAGAACTTTGCAATCACATTTACTAGGGGAGTCAAAGGAGCGAGTTGAGGGGGATTAAAATAGCTTGAGCCATTAAATGATTTATAACCCAACATTACCCAATTTTACTTAGATTAAGATGGGTGACGTCACTTTGACTAAACTATGGGTCATAGCCAAACCTTCTCAAATCAAACCATTTTTCCATTGATTTGTTTGTTTTTAGTACCATCGTATTTTAATTACCAAAAGTGGAAGTGTATAATTAGAAATATTCATAAAAAATTAAATAAAATTTCTTTTTCAACTTCTTGTCAAAGGTTACTTATGTGCCAAATTGGGCTGCTTTGAAGCTTTTGGATGCGTTTTTTTGGGTTGTTGTGCCAAATTGACCAATCAACGATTGTATTTCTAGCCCAACCTGCCCAACTTCAAGGGACTCGGATGAATACGTTCTTGTTGACTAAATTTGATTTCCTTTGTTATTTTCTGTGTTACTTCTTGTGTCTCAGATTGGTTGGTGTTAGTTAGACATTAGTAGTTTGGAAAAATGTCTACTTCCTTTGTCGTTGTCCCATCTAATATAACTTCTTTTGGGAGGCCAGAATGCAAAGTGAGTGATGTAACCTAAAATCACAAGAACATGGATAGAAGATAGGATAGTAGAAAATGGAGATAAAAAGAAGCTCGACACAATTGAGTCAATAAAATAGGAAACTATTGAAATGAATCACAATTACCTCCTAAGTTGGAATCAACAAGCACCTAAAGTTATAGGAACCCTCTATAAGAAATGAAATCCTCTTGCAAGTGCCACACCAAGTTTGGATCATCCAAGGGCATAACCAATCTTCACCTTTTAGGCTTACAGTCATCAGAAATCTGAGTAAAATAATGAATTAATGTTCTATTTAAGCCAGGGCTAATTTACTAACAGTTACTTAATTACCCTTAAACTAGGCCTAAAATTAGAGAAGAGCGGAAATACCACAATTTGACAGCTATTAGTCTCATCCTCGATCACACCTTTACCACTGACACTGGCTTCCGCGTTTTCAATGAGATCCGTGATCACAAAGGCCATTGACTGCTCTGTGTTCGTGTTTGGGATCATCTCAGATTCAGAAATCCTGCACCTTCTATTTTGCTTTGTTGTCCCCTTCCTTGGCCTGATTCTTGGTTTCTAAGACCTGTTGAAGCACTCTAAACTTTTAGTGTTGAGAATGAAGCCTCCAAGCTCTTGCGTGCCATGTTACAACTTACATCAGTGAGTCGCATGAACCGCGATAGCTTTATTGTTGCATATCTTATTCCAGTATCCTTTTTCTGGGTCAGAGATTGATTGTTCTGGTGGTCAGGATTATGACATTATTTGCCTCATTGATTCGGCATGCACTTTACTATTGCTGATGCATATGTTTTATTTCAGAACACGCTTAGCTGATTAACTTCCTCTATTCCTTTTCGAGTTTTTGATAGGTGGCAGAAGACTTATATCAAAATGGTTTTATCAGCTATCCTCGCACAGAAACTGATAGCTTCTCGGAGAAGACCGACTTGCGTGTGAGTTCGCTATTTCTTTTTTGATAAGCTAAGAATAAGTTATGTTGTAGGTAATATTCTTCAAGCTGTGCGCCTGTGCCACTGGTTAAATCATTATGATAAATATGTGAATGGAAGATAACTTATGAAAATGCATCACGGCCATTGCCCCATTTCACTTTATACACATGCAATGATGCACTATTATGTCCAATAAACCAACTTCCCGCATAAACTCCAAAATATACAGTATGCTGTTGCTGTATGAGTCAAACTAATTCCTTACTTTTTGTGTACAATCAATGTGTGTCAACATTAATGGGAAAGAGGAAGTTTTACCAGAGATATGGTGGTGGAAGCTTGGTGATAGGAAATGTACTTCTACTGATGTTATTGAAGCTTAGGTTTCTTCTTCTTCTCTTGATCCCATTATTCACTTTAAAAAATCGAACTGGCTGATCCAAACTGCTCTTTGGTTTGGTTAATAATTTTATAGGTTTTTAGTATTTTCAAAGATTTTTATTATTAGTCACAGTTTGTTGTTTGAAAAGAATAACTATCGAATATACTGAAACTTTATTCTGGTGGATAAAATCTAATTTTTTGCTACATGTGGTATGCAAATAATATGATGCAGTAAACATTCAGTTGGGTTGGATAGAGATGGAAAATGAAGGACCAATTCTCTGAATTCTTCTGCACTCTCAACTACAGCAAAAACAGGAAGAAACATAAGCTTTATTGTTATTCAAGGACAAAGCAAATCAGTCATTATAACACCGGAGAGTACATATAAAGGAGGGGGGTGGGGAGGGGGGGGGGGAGGGGGACATAGCACACAAAGTGGCAAGGTTCATCTAGAACCAGAGAAAACAAAGGAGATTCCACCCATAACCCAGTTGACTTCATCCTTCAAAGAGGCCTGCTCAAATAACAGAACGCAGCTACAGACAAACAATGATAACATAAGAATCATTGGAGGCTGTAAGTTTTGGTACCAAAGTTGTATAGTTTTATTCATCCATAGAGATACAAATTTATAGTATAGAAAACTAAACTAACTAGTAATCAAATCCCTTGATTCTGGCAGATTTGAGAATCAAGGGATGGTTTTATTGATCTAATATCCTAACCTATTCAATATCATATCAGATATGATTTTATAAGATCAATTTAAATCCTACAAAATCATATCTGATCATACTTAGATATTTACAAATCAACACTCCCCCTCAAGTTGGCATGTAAATATCTGTCATGCCTAACTTGCTTACAAGAATTTCAAACTTTGGTTTAAACAAGCCTTTTGTGAAAATATCCGCAATTTGCTGATTTGTTGTGACGAAAGGCATGAACACGTTTCCTTCTTCAATCTTCTCTTTTATGAAGTGCCTGTCCACTTCAACATGCTTTGTTCGGTCATGTTGAACTGGATTGTGAGCAATACTTATGGCGGCTTTGTTGTCACAGTACAACTTCATTGGTAACACAAACAACTTTTTTAGTTCTTCCATCATCTTCCTGAGCCAAATCATTTCACAGATCCCATGGGCCATAGATCGGTATTCAGCTTCAGTACTGCTACGGGCTACAATATTCTGCTTTTTACTCCAAGTCACGAGATTTCCCCAGATAAAAGTACAATATCCTGATGTAGACCTCCTATCAATAGTAGAACCTGCCTAATCTGCATCTGTAAAGCTTTCAATGCCCTTATCTTGTCCCTTTTTTTTTTTTTTTTGAGAATGGTAACTTTTTCTTCTATTTATCCACAGGTATACTACATCAAAGTATCCCCCTTCCAAAAGTATTACAAACTAAACAGACTCCATCTGTGCTGTTTGTCACAAATAGTCTAAAACATCAAAACTAAAACTTTCTAAAACTTTCTGTTCACACCAAAAATAATAAAGAGCTATACAATTCATCTTGAAATTCTGCAAATTGTTCTTCTTGCCCTCAAAACATCTTTGATTCTTTTCTTTCCACACTGTCCACCATATACAAGCTGGGACAATCTTCCATCTCTCCTCCTTAATTGTAGTATTGCCCACATTGATCCAACAATTTAGAAGTTGTACTATGTTTCTTGGTTTCACCCAAGTGATCTTCCTAAGGCTGCTGAATATTCTCCATAATTGATCTGTCCATTTGCAATGCAAAAAGAGATGGTTGACTACTGTCTCTGCCTGTTCCTCACATAAGTTGCATCTTGAGCACAGTTGGAACTTCCTCTTCTTTATATTTTCTTGTGTCAACACTGCTTCCTTTGCTAGTAACCATGTGAAACAGTTTACCTTGTATGGGATTTTAGATCTCCAGATCATTTGCCATGGCCAGAGCTCCATCCTATCATTTGAATTTGAGTGATTAAGATCTTTATAAGCTGACTTGACACTGAATACCCCTTTGCTGCCAATCTTCCACACGACCTTGTCCCTTTCTAAAAAACAAACCTTTCCCTGGTGAACCTTTTAAATATCTTAGAATCCCGTAGACCGCTTCTTGGTGCTCTTCCTTTGGAGAATGCATAAATTGACTCACTAAGCTTACAACAAAAGCTATATCCGGCCGAGTGTGTGATAAGTAGATCAACTGAATTTCCTTCTTTGTTTCTGAATTTCATATTTGGATCAATAGGTGTTTCAGCTAGACGACAACCACTCATCCCTGCCTCTTTTAGAAGATCTAGTACATACTTCCTTTATGACACCATAATGCCTTCTTTTGATCTTGCTACTTCCATGCCAAGAAAATATTTCAATTGGCCCAAATCATTTATCTCAACTCTGAGGCCAACTGTTTTTTTAAATTCTTCATTTCGGGCTAGTCATCTCCTGTAAGTATGATATCATCGACATACACTATTAGGATAGTTGTCTTTCCCTCAAGAGAGTGTCGAATGAACATGTTATGATCTGCTTGCCCTTGAGTGTACCCTTGTTTTTTTACAAATTGAGTAAACCTCTCAAACCAAGCTCTTGGAGATTGTTTGAGCTCGTAGAGAGATTTCTTTAGCTTGCACACTCTAGTTCCATACCTTTCTTCAAAACCCGGAGGAGGATCCATGTAGACTTCTTCTTCAAGTGTTCCGTTCAAGTATGTATTCTTGACGTCTAGTTGTTGAAGGGGCCAATCAAGATTGGCAGCAATGGTTAGAAGAACCCTGATTGAATTCAACTTGGCAACTGGAGCGAATGTCTCAAGATAGTCAATCCCATAGGTCTGAGTGAACCCTTTTGTTACCAAACGTGCCTTATACCTCTCCAGGGACCCATCTGATTTAAATTTGATGGTGAACACCCATTTGCAACCCACTGTTTTCTTTCCACGTGGCAGTTCCACCATTTCCCAAGTTTCATTTCTATCAAGAGCATTCATCTCCTTTAGAATTGCCTCTTTCCACTTGGGAACATTCAAAGCATCCTGCACATTTCTCGGTATCTCCATTCCAGATAATTGAGAAAGAAAAGCTATATAGGAAGGGGACGAGTTTCTATATGACACAAAATTTGACATGGGATGGTTGGTGACTTTCTTACCCCTTTACGTTTGGCAATTGGAAGATCAAGGTCTAAAGTAACAAGGGGCAAATCAGAATTAGTAACATAGAATTACCTTGTGTATCAGTGAGATCTTGCGGAGTGGACATTTGGTTCTGATGAGAGTCCTTGATCTCTTTTTCTTGGTTCTGGTTTCTTCTCATGTAAACCTGTAATTCCCTTGTTTGTTCCCTGTTCTTGCCATTAATTGTATCATGAAAAAGCTTTATTGTCTCAGTTTCCTTATTTTCAATATTTAAGTTGGGATCTCTTACCTTATCTAGGTTGTTATTACCAACAACACTATTTCCCGTATCTATCATAAAACCTGGATCATTTTTTTCCTTACATGTGAGGTCAAGAGGATCCTTATTATCCCTCGAATCTTCTCTATGTTTCTCCCCCTGAAGATGAGTTCCAAAAAACAATTGAGATTAAAAAATGTGGCATCCATTGTGACAATAACCTTCCTAGTAATTGGGTCATAGCACTTGTATCCCTTTTGACTAGGGGCATAGCCAACAAAAACATATTTCTTAGCATGTGGGTCAAGTTTACTCCTATTATGATCATGAATATGAACAAATACACTACACCCAAAGACTCTCAAGGATAGGTCAGCAGTCAATCTAGAATTAGGGAAATATGTCTTAAACATACTGAAAGGGGTTTTAAAACCTAGAACACAGGAAGGCATCCTATTAATAAGATACGTGGATGTTAAAAGAGCTTCTCCCCAAAGAAATTTAGGGACTTCACTTGTGAACATTAAGGCCCTAGTTACTTCCATAAGATGCCTATTTTTTCTCTCAGCTACTCCATTTTGTTGGGGTGTATTTGGACATGAACTTTGGTGTATTATTCCCTTGGAAGTGAAAAAACGGCCTAGCTGGTCATTAAAAAACTCTCTCTCGTTATCACTCCGAAATATTTGAATCTTCTCATGAAATTGTGTCTCAACCATAACATAAAAAGCCTCTAACATATGTTTTACTTCCCCTTTGTCTTTCAATAGGTACACCAAGTTAGTCTAGTGTGATCATCTATGAAACTCACAAACCATCTTTTTCCATTTACAGTTGCTACCCTAGAAGGTCCCCAAACATCACTATGGATCAACTTAAAAGGTTTTGTTGCATGATATTTTTGGGAAGAAAAGATGAACGTCTATGTTTAGCCATTTCACAAATTTCACACTCAAAGGAGGATGCACTTTTATTCATAAACAACTGAGGTAACAAGAGCTTCAAATAATGAAAACTAGGATGACCAAGTCTATAGTGCCATAACATGACTTTATTATCAAATAGAACAGAGTTCAAACAAGCTGAACTTAGATTTACTGAATTGTCACCATCTTCAAGAAAATAGAGACCTTCAGACTCTCTAGCATTGCCAATCATCCTTCCCGAGACCTTGTCCTGAAATACACATGAAATAGAGTCAAAGATAGCACGACAATTAAGGTTTTGAGTCGATTTGCTGATGGACAAAATATTATGAGACAATTCCGGAACATGAAGGACATCAACAAGAGTAAAAAAAGGGGTTGGTTTGACTGTCCCTTTTCCAGCAATTGCTGAGAAGGAACCATCAACAACTTTGACTTTTTTATTTCGTGCGGATGGAATGTAAGTCGAGAAAAAATGGGAATTCCATGTCATGTGATTAATAGCCCCTGAATCTATGATCCAAGAACTAATACCAGTAGAATCTGTGCTTAAAAAACCAGAAGGTACATTATCTGTTTGGGAAAAAGAACAAGTAGGAGTAGGAGGATCAGGTTTGCTGATTTGGAGTTGAGATTGGAGAAGTTTGTGCAGTAGCTCCAATTGTTCCTTGGTGAATGGTGGCATTTCTGGAGAAGATTTCAGCCTTGATTCTTCGCTGGTACATTGAAATACCTGTCTGCCATGGTTGTCTTCCCTTTTTTTATTCCAGTTAGACGGTTTCCCATGGATTTTCCAACAAGTCTCACGAGTGTGCTAGTATTTTTTGCAAAAATCACACCATGACTTCTTTTTCCTGTCATTCATTTTTCGCAGCAACTAGAGCAGAAGAATCTATATTTTTTGTTTCCAGATTGGGATCTATTTTTGGCATAACATTCCTCCTTGTTTCTTCTCGCCTGATCTCAGAAAAAAGTTTCCCTCAAAGTGGGCAGTGGGTTTTTTGCAAGAATTCGAGAACGAAGCTCATCGAATTCTTGGTTCAACCCTGCTAGAAATAGATAAACCCTCTCATTTTCTTCCTTTTTCATTGCTTTCACGCTATCCTTAGGACACTTCCATTCATCATTATAGCATTGATCTAATTCTTGCCATAGGGAAACCATCTCATTATAATAAATAGTAGCACCTCTCTCCCCCTGCTTAGCTTTCCACAATTTATTTTTTAATTCAAAAATCTGAGAGGCATTTTCTATTTCAGAATAAGTCTTTCTAACAGCCTCCCAAACATCCCTAGCAGTGGGAAGAAACAAATATGGTTTACCTATGGTAGGATCCATGGAGTTTAGTAGCCAAGAGATTACCATCGAGTTTTCTGATCTCAAGGCATTCATTTTCAGGTCTCCTAGTTCAGGCTTTCTCGTTTCTCCAGTCAGGTGTCCAAGTTCTCCTCGACCATCAATTGCCAAACGGACAGATTGCGCCCATTCCAAATAATTTTTTCCATTCAGCTTGTGAGAAGTAAGTTGAAAAGAAAATGAGAAGAATCACTGCCTTGGCTCATTGGAACTTTGTTAATAGAACTCTCGGCTTCTATCGATGCCGCTAGGTGACGTAACCCAGTAAATGCTGTTTTAGTCATAAGCAACACAAGAATGAAGTTGCTCTGATACCATGTAAGTTTTGGTACCAAAGTTGTACCATTTTATTCATCCATAGAGATACAAATTTATAGTATAGAAAACTAAACTAACTAGCAATCAAATCCCTTGATTCTGGCAGATTTGAGAATCAAAGGATGATTTTATTGATCTAATATCCTAACCTATTCAATATCATATCAGATATGATTTTATAAGATCAATTTAAATCCTACAAAATCATATCTGATCATACTTAGATATTTACAAATCAACAGAGGCATGTTACCTTTCTAAAAAAAAACAAATCAACAGAGGCACATCAACATCAGAGAAGGGTCTTCTAAGCAGATGTATAGTCGCAAGTTTCAGAATCCAACACAGGAGATGCCAACCCCAAACAATGTGAGGTGGTGGGCATGCAATAATTGGAAGATTGCTTCTGGAATTAGTATTTATGCGATGAACTATGGCCAATTCCTCTTCGACTTCCCTTCATGAAAAGTTGCTGAACATGTCCAAACTGGAGAATGGATCTGGAAAAAAATGAAGCTAAGGCTTGAATGGTTAGCCCAACCAACCACGGGATGCTGGCCAGTGGAGATATAGAGGGACTGGGTATGGTTCAGAATCTTAGGGCTCCCACTGAGCATGTGGTTGCACAAGATGTTCAAGCAGATCGGTGACCAGTGCGGGTGGATTCATTGAGACAGAGGAGACAACTCTCGAAAATCACCTTCACTAGGCTCTTATTAAGGTGCAAGGAAACGGAAAGAGAGTTCTGAGAGAGATAGAGGTGACCAACAAAGGTTATGTGTAAATGATTCTGATAATGGGTGGAGGTGCCGGTCACCGTCAGAACAGAAAAAGTGAAGAGAAAGGTGGAGGGTTTTGGACCAGTGGATAATACAAGGTTGGAGAACATTTTCGTGAAAGAGTCAGCGGATGTAAGGGGGGTTGCCATGTGGGTTCAGCAAAAGGTGGAGAAAATTCAAATAAAATATCACCAGCTGTCAGTTTTAGGAGAATGGCCCACTATGGACTGTGGCAGGCTCTATTGGATTGTGTGACCATCTCATTTTGAAGTTTTAGCTGTTAAAGAGAGCATACTTTAATCATTTAATTCTATCATGTCTCAACACGCATCCTCACACGTGTGCCTGATTCTTTTTTATGGGCTGAACACGTGGAATATATTGTTTTGATTTTTAGGTGGCGCTAAGATTTGAACCCTGGGTCTTGCCTGCTCTGTTACTACATTGAATTGTGTGACCATATCATTTTTAAAAGCTTAAGCTGTTAGAGGGTTTAATTGTACTCCCTCCGTCCCATTTTATGTGAGGTAATTTGACTCAGCACGGAGTTTAAGAAAGAAATGAAGACTTTTAAAACTTGTTTCTAAAATGAATGATAGAAATTTGTGTGGCTATAAATAATTTCATTAAGGGTAAAATGGACATTTTAAAGTTAAATTGTTACTTAAATGTGTCAATTCTTTTTGGGACTAACTAAAAAGAAAAGTAAGTCATTTAAATTGGGACAGAGGGAGTAATTGTTTAATTATATTATATTTCAACTCCTCTCAAATCCAACAGCAATTTTAGCCCCAGGGCTTTTGTTAGTGGTAACAATGCAACTTGTGATGTGTGAGTAGGTGCACAACACGGCTTAGAACCTTGCCACGAATAAAAGCTTTGTATTTAAGTGGAGAAAGGTAGAGAGGTGGACACATTATCCATCGAGTGTCGAACTGTGCACCAATGACCCACAATGATTTCTCTGTTATCAAAAGAAAAAGAAAAAACAAAACAAAAAAAGAAGCCATAAGCAAATTTAATACGACTTTGTATTAGAAAACAGTTTCCTTCTGTTTGATTCTGCATTAAATTTTGTATTGGGAAGTGTTCAGATTTTGTTGTGAGAGTAATTGTTTCTGGATTGTGCTGAGAATTGATTTTTTTTTCCAGATCAAAAAACAATACTGTTTATAACTAAACATTTTTCTTTTGAAAATCAAAACAATTATTTTCCATCATACTATTGTTTTTCTAGACATTCAGCCCCAAAGATAAAAAGTGGTCAGTACTAAGGTACTTATGCTCTTAACTCTTAAGGTTAATAACTCATACAAGCAACCTGTAACATATTAGGAGATGTATACTCAAAACACTTACCAGCTTAGTCAAGCTGAATGACCTTATTGCCTGTATACATGCTGTAGCAGAGGGAAGAATAAGATAGCTCAGCAAATTCAGGAAAAAGCTAGGAAATTGCTGTTATTAGTTTTAACATTAAATCCTGATAAAAATTGAGCAGAGAAACTTCAGCAACAACTAAAACGTGGAATTCAGTTGTGTCAGTTAACCAGAATGCTGGTGCTGCTTAAGTGTGATATTCACGTGACCAGAATGCTGATTCTACATAAATTCTCTGAACTGTTTCAAATGAGTCTGTTGATTCTTAGAGTTCACTATTTTAGGTATTATTATGAAAGTACTCAGTTGATTACTTTGTGTCAACAGACAATGGTGCAAGAACAAGAAGGTCATCCTGTATGGGGCATATATGCGCAGCGCCTACTAGACCCTCAATCAGGACTGTGGAGAAACCCTAGTGGAGGTGGGCATGATGACAAAGCCCATCCTCCTATTCATCCAACTAAATTTTCTGCTGGCGAAACCAGATGGAGCCAGGATCACCATGTTAGTACTGGATCTGACACTATTCTTAGTTGGTGGCAACTTATATAGAAGGAGTTGCTCTCTGACTTCCCCTTTGACCTATGCTGGATTCCTTTTCTACTACTGACATTTGTTCTGTGCAGAGAGTGTATGAGTTGGTTGTTCGCCATTTTTTGGCCTGTGTTTCTCAACCTGCTGTTGGGGCTGAAACAATAGTTGAGATTGATATTGCTGGTGAATCCTTTTCTGCATGTGGGAGAGTGATACTTGCAGTAAGTTTCCAATTACGATACTAGTTTCTATGTATGCATTCCGTCTGACTGATAGCACATGCTTTGATAGCAAGCTGCCTTTTTTTTTCTTTGATGAGGTTGACAGTGTGCTGCCATGAGCAGAATAAAGGGAGCATATAACATGATACTTTTTCTAAATTGCTTCTTAGTTCTTGTAAAATACAAAGAAAATGGACCAATTTTGTAGTATTATTCCAAGAACAACAACTATTTGTAGGTGTACAAGTAAATCTGTCTAAGGAAAAAAAATCAGAAAAAGTTCTAAATATCTCTACCTATGATTTTGTTATGTATACTATATGTAGACATGTGTATGCAACACTCCCCCTCAAGTTGGAGCATAGATATTAATCATGCTCAATTTGTTACAAAGATATTCCACCTGATTTCTACTTAAAGCCTTTGTAAATATATCACCCAATTGCTCCCCTGTCTTCACATAGCTGGTGGAAATCATGTCCTCTAGAATCTTCTCACGGATAAAGTGACAGTCAACCTCGATATGATTCGTCTGTTCATGGTATACTGGATTTAAGGCAATGTGCTAAGCAAGCTGATTAGCACACCAAAGTTTTGTTGGAGAAGAAGGCTTCAAACCAACCGCAGCTAAAAGCTGATGTATCCATCACATGTGGATTGAGCCATAGCTCTATACTCAGATTCTGCATTAGATCTAGATACTCCATTTTGTTTCTTACTCCTCCAAGATACCAGATTTATACCTATAAATACACAATAGCAGTAGTAGATCGTCTATCAATTCTTGATCCAGCCCAATTAGCATTTGCAAAACACTCAACAAGAGTATGCTCGTAATCTCTATACAATATGCCAAGGCCAGGAGCTCCTTCAAACGGCACAAGATTTGTTACAAGGCTGCTCAGTGTTTGACTGTGGGTACATACATGAATTGACTGATAATACTGACTGCATAGGCAATATCTGGACAGGTCAAGTGAGGTAGTTCAGTCTCCTAATAACCTTCTGTATTTCCTTCTCAAAAAAAAAAAAAACCTTCTGTATCATTCTGGATCATCAAATAGTCCAACATCATCCTTAGCAAGATGTACATGAGGAACCATTGGTGTGCCACAAGGCTTAGCTCCCAACTTTCTAGTTTCTGCAAGTAGGTCAAGTACATACTTTCTTTGGGACAAGAAAATCCCTTTCTTGCTTCTTGTTACTTCTACACCCAAGAAGTATCTCAACTTCCCCAAGTTTTGGTATGAAACTTGGCGTGTAAAAACTTCTCCAGAGAAGAAATTTTTGCACAATATCTCCTGTAATAATAATATCAACATAGATAACTAAAAGAATAGTCTGTAGAATACTCAGTGATCACAATTGCTCTTTTCAACCCAAATTCTTGAACTACATCGCTAAATTTTCCAAACTAGGAATGAGGGCTCCGCTTTAGACCATATAAAGATTTCCTCAAATGACAAACTTACCCATACCCCCTTGAGTAACAAACCTACGTGGTTGCTCCATATAAACCTCTTCACAGAGATCACCATGAAGAAACACATTCTTGATATCCAACTAATGTAAAGGCCAATGCTGAGAATTAGCCAATGGAATAAACAACGGACATAGGTGAGCTTGGCTACTAGGGAGAAAGTGTTGAAATAATCCACCCCATAAGTCTGAGCATAGCCTTTAGCTACAAGTCTGGCTTTAAGTCTAGCGAGAGAACCATCAGGATCTGCAAAAACCCACTTGCATCTTTCTGCCTTATTTCCTTTGGGTAAATCCACTAATTCCCTAGTGTGATTTTCATCTAAAGCATGTACCTCTTCAAGCATTGCATCATGCCATCCAGAATGATTCATGGCTTCTTTTAATGTTTTAGGGATAGTGATAAAGTCTAGAGAGCCAATCAAACAACTAGATGCAATGCATAAGTGATCATAAAAAACAAAGTTAGCTATGGAATAAGTGGATTTGCACTGACGTGTACCTTTCCGAAGAGCAATAGGAAGGTCTAGATTTTCCGAAGGATCAAGTGGAGAAGGATCTATGACGAAGGAGTTGATGTAGGGTGTGTATCATTAATCTCTCGCCTCCTTCAGTAAACTTGAAAAATTGGCTGTTTTGCTGGAGTAATTGAAGAAGTTCTAAAGGCACAATAGTCGATTGGTGCTTTATAAAAAAACTAATAGATGGAGGAACAATATTGACCGATTGTTCTGATACAACACAAGTAACTTGATAAGACTAACCACTCATCTTCCTTCCCCCTTATAGTAGAGACGGGAGGTGCATAAAAGGGTGGTGTAGTGTCTGTAAATACCACATCAATTGACATCAAATTATCAAGTTCAGTAGAATAACACTAACATTGATACCCCTTTCGAAGGCGAGAATAGCCCAAGAGAACACACTCTAACACCTTAGGATCCAACTTGGTAACAAACGGTCGAACATCTCGAACATAACATGTGCTTCCAAACACCTTAGGTTCCACCGAAAATAATGATTTTTTTGGAAAAAGAACACTATAAGGCATATTACCAGCTAACATAGTTGATGACATGCAATTGATCAGAATACAAGCACTAGAGACAACATTAGCCCAAAATTGCTTAGGAACCTTCATTTGGAACAACAGTTCCCGAGCTATAAATAGATGCCTTTTCTCTCTCTCAGTTGCTCCATTTTGAGAGGGTGTATTGACAGACGAAGACTGATGGAGAATACCATGTTATCTCATGTAAGAATGAAATAATTCTAACATATATTCTTTGGCGATATCATTCCTTAGAATGCACGTTGGGGCATCAAATTGAGTTTTGACTCTAGCATAAAAGGCAGAAAAGTGAGTAAACACTTCAGATTTGCTCTTCATAAAGTATATCCAAGTCATTCGAGAAAAATTATTCACAAAAGTGACAATATTTATACCCAATTTTAGCAACAACTAGACATGGGTCCCTAAACATCAAAATGAATTAACTCAAAAGTTGACTCGACTCTCTTATTAACCCTTAGACCTAATGAGATGCGATGATGTTTAGCAAATTGACATGACTCACATTCCAATGAGGAAATATTTTGAAACTGAGGACAAAGCTTTTGTAACAGAGGTAGCGAAAGATGTCCCAATCGACAATGTGAATCTAATGGAGACATGACACTCTAGCAGACAACATACTGAGAGTTCCACTCATCAAGGATTCTTTACCAATAATCTAACTTGTCATTAGTTCACAAACAAACAATAATCAGGAAAGAACGAGATATAACAATCAAGTTCTTTCGTAACTTCACTAATAGAAATCATATTGAAGGTCAGATTTTTGGTAGACTTAATACATATAACAAAGTAATTGACGAGGTTGGTTGAACAACACCGAATCCAACACTGTTACAAGTTGATCCGAGGCTGCTTTGTGTGATTGAAAGCTAGAAAAAATATTAGGATTACTTGTCATATGATTTGTGGTACCTGAATCAATCACCATTTATTAGAAGACGTGATAAGACATGTTTTATCTGACCTAGCAAAGGTATTAACATAAGTTTGATTCCTTGAATGATTTTTGATATTGAGAGAATTTAGCAAACTCCTCAACCGAAACCAAAACCATTTTGTCGGATAATGAACTAGAAGCAACAACTTTGAATCGATCGGTCATTTTCTCTACTGTATCCGAAAGTCAGTCAAAACCCCCAAAGAAAACAAACATCAACCGAATAACACAATAAGAAACTTGACAATAGCCAAACTCGATGCCGCACTCTGGAAATAATTTCCCAAATAAGCTTTAAATAGCCTCAAACAAACAATATCAAGTCACAAGTTGGTCAAGCAACAATTCAACTCACTGCTGCACTCATACACAATTTCTAGAATCAAGGATGATTAGCAATAAACAGAGAAGTCTCAAACCTGACCAAAGAGGGTTCACTGATTCTGTTTGGAGGATTTTCTTCTTGAAAAAAGGTCATATAAGTAGGGGACCACCACAAGTCGATTAGGAATGCCAAGCTGACACTGGAACAAAAAGCTGGACCACGATTGATCCACTCACGCGCCTCCACACGTGCTTCGTACTGGGTTGTCTTCGGAAACTTTGTCGTCGTGTGAGACTCACATACTTCTCCTCTAGCCACGGGCTTCTGGGGTTTTGTAGATCGGGGAAAGACGGTCCTCCTTAGGTTGGTGGCAACTATTAAATTTCAGGTTCAAAAATTTCATTCACGTATACCGATCCTCTTCTGGCAATCTCCGGTGAGCTTTCTGACCTAACTCCGACAAAGAAGATATAATGCATTGGTACCATGTAAAATACATAGACAATGGACCAATTTCCTTGTAGTATTATTCCAAGAATAACAACTATTTGTAGGTGTACAAGTAAATTTATCTAAGGAAACAAAATCAGAAAAAATCCCTAAATATCTCTACCTATGATTGTGCTATGTATACTATATGTAGACATATCTATGTGCATTCTGCAACAGTTCTAGTTTTGTTTGAAGTGATTAAAGTCTAAAGCTAAGATATAAAAAGGTAAATTCTTCTAGTTCTTTAAACTTCTTCGCAGGAAGATTGTCTTTTTCGGGATACAAGTCAATTGTGAAATATATGGGCTTCAATGTTCTGAAATTAGGTCTTCCTTTTCAAGTACAAGTTGCTTCAGTAAAGCCACTGAAAGTCTAATCCACCATAACAGGTTGGAAACTCTACGTCACCAAGATACTATGTCAATACAAATTGCTCCATGGATTGATATGGAACCATATGAGATGCAATTTTGGGGCTTATAAGAGAGTTAATTGTAAGAACAATTGCGTAGAATTTTGGGGAAGAGAGTCGGAAGATTAAGAGGAAGGACAGACATCTTAGGACGATACTTCCTTCTATAGAACTCCAGCCAGAGAAGAAAATACTGGATAATACTTGAATACAAGTATGCATTCATTTTCCCATCAACATCTAACTGGGAACCTATGTTGCTCGGACTCTTCAAAAATGCCAATGGGTGCGTGTTGAATCCTTCAAACGTAGTGCATTTTTGAAAGATCCGACACGGGTGCGGCATCGCTTTTGGAGAGTCTGAGAAACATAGCTGGGAACTACAAATTGCAGTTTTTACTAGTTTAGAACTTGTATAGTGGAAGTAAGGTAGATCTATAGAGAAAATACAAAAGGTTGTTAGAGTAAACAGCTCTAAACCCTCTTTCTTAACCGCGAAAAGAAGTATAAACAGACATTGGTGGGATGTGGATTTCTTTGTCTCCTTATATGGTCTCTGGGCAATCTTCAGCTCTTGAGCTAGCTTTTGGGGGGTTGAGTTAGGTCCAATGTCCATTTCTTTAACAGTTGGGTTTGTAATATATAGCAATCTCTTTGTGTTTCTGGAAATTCCCTTTATCTCTAAGGTGTCTGTGTTTCTGTTTTGATTATTTTATTTGATAGAAGTAATATACCAGCACAAAGTAATCTGACCCCAAAAGAAATGCTCAACTCAAACAAAATTAGAATCTTAATTTAAGTAAGAAAAAAGATCTGATGAATCTCAACGAGTCAAAGGAACAGTCACATGAAGCAGAGGAGTGAACTAACCAGGTGTAATTGGGAAAACCACCGACAACATTGGCTGGAAATGGAACTTCTGACAAAATCAAAAGAGATCTAGAAACAACTTTAGAGTTCCCCAAACCAAGTTTCAAATCAATCAGCAGGAAGCGAACTCAGTTCACACTCGCTTAACAACCTCCAACAGTGCGTAAAATCAGAACAGTCAGTAATAAAAGATTTCAAACCTGACTGCGAAATGTGTTGACAGAACTGATTTGAAGCTTTTCTTCTCCAGAATGTGGTGCTATGATTGGAGCACCACCATAGCTCTATCAAAATCATCAAGGCGATATTGGAACAGGAATCCAGAAAAAAATTGGTCCACCAATGTTCCTCCACGCGCGTCGGAATCTGCATCATATCTGTCAGCTAGCCAGCATGTATTTCCTCCGGCCACTGGATTCTGGGTAATGACAGATTGAAGGAGATGCTTCTCCCCAGGTAGGTGGTGACAACTATTTCGATGTCTCAAGCACAAGAACCAACGCGGCCCTTAGTTCCAGCAACCAACAGTCAAAACTTCCGATGACAAGGCTCTGATATCATGAAAAGTAACAAATAATGGAGGAATTTTCCACGTCTATTACTCAATATAATCATTTTCTTAAATGCACGAGGAGAGGATTCTAACTAAGGTAACTAATCCAACAAATCCGTACAAATTTGTTACCTATATAAATTGTGTAACACAAAAAAAGTGTGGAAGGAATTTCCGTGCAAGTTTGGGGGATAAAGTATGTATTAAGCCAAATGTTTTAATCCCATCATAGGTGCCCTACCAGAAGTTACTTTGAAGTCTGTACAACTTATTACTTACACATGCTGGTGTAATAAGTTGGAATACTGACAGTTTGCTCTTGATGAAAACATTCTTCCCTCGTTGAACACCTTCTTTTGCCACCCTGTCAGTCTCTTCCCCACTATTTCAAGTTTCAGGTTCCAAACTATGAGATCCCTATTTAATGCTCCTGGATGTAGCCTAGATTGGCTGTTTTGGTCATATAGCTTAAGGACTATCCATAGCTGATCTAAAGGACATTTAATGTGATGTTTTAAGCTTTGAGGTCAGGTATGCCCAAAAATTTTCGGAAACATGTTTGATTTACCGATAATGGTGAAAGAAGAAAATTTAACTGTTATATTGTTATGTTGTTTTTATTTCATTTGAATGCTCTATTTTTTTCATTCTCTTTTTTAGCCATATCTCTTTTCATAATATCTTCTGTTTTCTTAAACTGGACCAATTTGTACTTTGAGGATAGACTTGCTACATCTATTTAGAAACCAATACCTGGAGGCTGGAGGATGTTAATTATTTCTTCTCCTTTCTGAAATTTGTTTTGCACTCTAACTCAATCATGTGATTTCTTCACTTTAAACAAGATACATGTAGAGGACTAGTGCAACTGCAATCTTAACTGGCTATTTGTAATAAATTATCATTTTTCTTGTATTCACAGAAAAACTACCTTGATGTCTACCGATTTGAATCATGGGGAGGTTCAGTGATCCCCACATACAGTTTCGGCCAACAGGTTGGTTTGTGCTCTTTGTTTCTATCCAAAAACCAATTTATTATTCTATTTATGACATTGCAATTAAGCAATGGTGAGGCTAAGCATGCACTTTTTTGTGAGTTCCTCTGAAGTATTTTGATTATCATCTTCCCTATGACAAGCTTTATTGTTTCAAGCCATTTCTAAGTAAATTCTATAAAACTTCTATTTTATACCTGCAAATTAAAGAATGAATCTTTTTGTCAAAAATTAAAGAATGAACCTATTGCCTGTGGGGTTGACAGCTGAATTGACATGTAATCTTGATGTCCCCTTTTGTATTCAGACTTGATTCATGATTCTCTTAAGAAGTATGAGTTGTCTTGCACTATTCTTTCCTTTATTACTTCTGGCAGTGGTAGGTGGCTAGATTTTTTCTTTTGATGACTGTGGTGTCCGGGCCAGCTTTCGTGCACCTCGACTAATTCCACGGGATACCTGCCACCTCCCACCACTAACACGTACTTGGTAACTCTGTCCACCAAGGCTAGGATAGATGGGAAGAATGACCTAGTGTTTTTTGTCTCCACTGAGTTTTGAACTAGAGACCTCAAGGTTCTCAACCACCAGGCCACACCCTTGGGTACGGTAGGTGGCTAGATTTGACAAAATTGCCTAAAACATTTCCTTCCTTTCTAGCCCCCCCTTCCCCCCTCTTGATCACCATCTCGTCCCTTCTTTTTCTCCAAGGGTGTCAGTAGCAATGAAAGTGGGGCTGTTATGAAGGCTGGTTTAGAAGCCACTAAAACTGGGAAAGCTTATCCAGAATAAGAGTGTTCTCTCCAGCTACTGTCATAGTCTTTTGTTCTGGTTACATCTTTTCGATGTTCTTTTCAGGGTTTTCGATGTTCCCCTCTCAAAAAATTTAGGAAAATTTGAACATCAGTCCTCCTTTATGAATGTATATGCAGTTTATCTCCTAGCTGCCTTATTGTGAAACATCTCATCTAGTTTATGCACCAAAACTAAATTTGATATCATTACCTTTATGATCGAGCAGTTAGTGTTGGTGTTGACTGAGCAGGTTGGTGGGCTGTTAGTTGAATCTGCCAGGACTTGAATAGGGGAGGGTTCAATAAATCATTAGATTCAGTGGCTAGTGCTCAACTTTGAGTTGACTGAGGTTGGTCGCTGAAGTTGGAGTGCGTACAAGAGGCCAAAAGGTAGCTCAAGGGGGATAGATAGATGATACTTGATAGAGAGAGGGGGATAATGGGGTAAGATGAAAGTGGAGGCAGTGGTGGGATTAGCGAGGGGCCTGTCAGTAGTTACTTTTTCGATGTTTAGTGATTTTGTTGGCAAAACAGGGTATGACCCGGTACAAAATAATTATACAAGAGTATGCATCGCCTATAGGGGGAGAGGGGTTCCCACAATGTGCATCGAATGGTCTATACAAGTAGATTACATGTGCTTGAGGAAGAGTAAAAGATAATACAATCTGCCTCTCCTGCTGGAGCTTGGCTGTTTCTTTTTATTTTAGGAGTTTTTCTTTTAATTCCCATCTTACCACTCAAAAGTCAATTACATCATGTGCATGCTAGTGATAATAAAATTTTTCTTCATCTTACTTTAATTTGAGTGAGGAACCATTTAAGGTTATGGTGGGATATCTTTAGTTGGTTTGGCGTATCTTGGGTGTTGCCAAGTTCAGTGGAAGTGTTGTTATTCAGCTGGAAGAGTGGAGCTAGGAGAAGAAAGCACAAGGCTTGGAATGTTAACCCCCTTGCTTTGATGTGGATCATTTGGAAAGAGAGAAATAGGAGAGCTGTTGAAGGGGTGGAGACGAGCTTTTCTCAATTAAGGAGTGGTCTTCGATCCCTTATTTTCTTTTGGTGCACCCATGTTGTTCCTAATTATATAGAGGATTGACTGACTTTTGGAGAAAACCTTATTTTGTAGGTTTCTTCTTTTTGGTATACCTCTTATATATGGCCAAGATGGCCTTGTATTATCAAAGAAATCTTTTACTTTATCCAAATACAATAAAATGCAGCAACAGTTTGAAGACCTATGCTAAATTTTCAGCTTTAGCTGAGCCAAGGAACTAGTTCTGTTTATTACAAGTTCAGGTTCACAGTAGGCATAGAATCTATGAAATTCGGCATATATGCTGACAATCCATTTCTACCTGCATATTGTAATTCTTGATATTTCTTGATGAAATGGTCCATATTTGCAAATACAACCTTCCATGTTGAGAGATCATATTGGAAATTCTTTCCACTTACATCAGATAATTTACATGCATTCTAGGAAAAACAAGTCTTATGTAAAGAAATGAGTTATTCAGTTATATAGATTATCTCCTGTTTTCTTGCTGCAAGATGCTTGAACACTTGTACCTGTTTGCTGTTGTAAAGTGCAGTTTACACCAACAACTTTGATCCTTGATTCAGGAGTTACAAGACCTCCTCCCCTTTTAAGTGAGGCCGATCTATTGGGTTGTATGGACAAGGTATGGATTCTGTGATGCTAGTTTGTTTTTTCAGAACAGTGTTAACCATGTTTTATGATAAACAGTGTGTTTTCATGTGCCTGACCTTCAGTATTAATAGGTTTTCCCAGAAAATGATCACATGGATTTTCATCTATTTCCTTATTGGTTTTTCTAATAGGCTGGCATTGGAACAGATGCAACAATGCACGATCATATAAAGAAACTACTTGATCGATTTTATGCAATTAAGGACTCGAACACTCGATTCTCGCCAACTAAACTAGTAATATCTTTACTCAACTATATTATTTATTATCTTATGCGTATTTCTTTTTTTTTTCTTTATCACTTCTCTGTCTTCTTCCATTTTCTTTTCTCACTTGTGTATATATTGCTTTGATTAGAAATAAGTAAATTTTATATAACCATAGTTAATTTACTTTGGATAGTGAATACATTAAATAGGGGAAATTCATGTTTCCCCTTCAATCTTTTCTTGAAGTACTTTGTTCTTCCTTTTATGAGAGCTTGTATAGAAGTATCAGTTAGTGGAAGTAGATAACATTTTAGTGTCTATAGAAAGAGAGGGAGTGTCAAATTAAGATATTTATCTTTCTCATTCAGCAGCAATCATGTATTCAGTGCATGTCCCGGTTTTCCTACTTCCTACTTTTACTGGTAAATGTGTCTCGTGGACACTCCTCCCTTAAATTTCTCTGGTAAAGAAATGATCAACCTTTTACTGGTTTTGTATTAGAGGTTTGAATTACATGCTGCAGGTCCCTTTTCGGTTCAATGTTGCATACACCGGCATTATTCTTTGCCCGAATGAATTAGTGAATATCATGCAATACAAAGCATAACTGGAGTTTCACAAACTATATTCATGCACTTGTCACCATCCATGTTTTATTAGTAAACATTTTATTGGAAGTTCCTTTATATATATATATATATTTATGATAACCGTATGGGCCAGCCACCTTGACTTATTCCACGGGGTACCTACTACCTCCCACAAGCATAGGTACCGAGTAACTCTGTTCTCGAAAGCTTGTACTAATCAACAGTTAGTCAGGACCACAAAATACTTTTTTCCTCTACCAGCAGACTTGTTTCCATACTCGGTAATTCACCACTACCCACTAGATCTTCTTCTTGGTCTCTGCCTAAATCTTATAATCTTCCCGAAGCCTCATTTGTGCATATCAAACTGCAGAACTTCCCAAAAAACTCATCTCAGAACACGGTCTAATGTTTTCTCCCCTGGTCTCTTTATTGGAAGGTGAAATGCTAGAGAGATGAAGACAACATTTGTCATTAAGAAGATTTATGATTTCTTTGATTCTGACTGTTAGATTACATCATGTGTAAGTGTAACAAGAAATTCCTCTAGAGTTTGTTTCTCCTTTTGACATGTGTTGCTGTTGCTTCTGTATCTGTAGGATATCGGTGGTTTCATTTTTGTTCTCTGTCACATTAGGACCAGTAGTGGACCCAAGATTTTGGTCAAGTAGAATCAATTAGGCAACGTAATATTAATAACATGATGGTCGACAATAAGGATTATTGTGTACGACAAAGTGAATTTTGTATGTTTATCTTGTTTCTTTTTCCAATAATGCCCATGAAAACTTTTATTTGAATATATGTATATAGAGGGATAGTCAGCTATAAGACTAAAGTCTTCAATTTTTACTTTTATGTTTTATTCTTTAATTATTAAATAACAGTAACAATTCAGTAATTCTGAAACACCATAAAAATTAAATAAAATAAAATACTAATTTACTAATACAATAAATAAATAAAAATATAGAACCACACCCAAGGGCGTGGTCTAGTGGTCAATGAAGTGGTTGAGAACACTGTGGTCTCAGGTTCAAAACTCAGCGAGACAAAAAGCACTAGGTGATTCTTCCCTTCTGTCATAACCTTGGTGGACAGAGTTACTTGGGTACCTGTTGCTAGTGGGAGGTGACATGTCTCCCGTGGAATTAGTCGAGGCGCGTGAAAGCTAGCCGGGACACCACGGTCATCAAAAAAAAAATTAAAAAAAATATAGAACTAACCTCACGTTCATGTATCCCAAAAAATAGAAAAGATAACTTTATAACATATAAAGGTATTATAATACATAAAATAAACAGTAAATACGCAAGTTTACACATGCAAGTTAACTTTCAAAGTTATTATTTACAAACAATAAATAATGTAGTGTAAATTGTAATAAAATGTGACACAAATAATAAACTTAATAGAAATTGTGAGGCGACAATTTTAACATATTATTAATTGAACTAATTTAACATAAAAAAGATAAAAGAAATGAAGCTAATAAACTAAACTAGTATGCTGTGGTACTCCCTTGCACAATATTGTTCTAATGTAGTACTAACATACCCGTGACTGAAAAATATCAAAATGCATCGTGACTGTGCACAACTAGGCTCGAACCCATGTGCTCACTGATGAAATGACTCTGCTCGGCCACTTAGCCAATCTTCATTGATGTGTCAAGCGGATTCATTCAGTATTAGATATTCGTTTCAAGTATAATGTACTCATGTAGGTAGCAAAAATTTTCAGCGAAGCGGATTTAGTTGAACTCTCTGGTTACAATGTGGGTCCGCCCCTCAATAGGACTGGTTTCTAAAATTGGCAAAATTACAGGAAATAGGCCTGGATGGATGGAAAACACTTTATCTGGTTTGACTTGCTCAATATCTTAAGCTGCTGATATGATGCAGGGATATGGCTTTTTTTTCCTTCTAATTTTTCAAATAAACCAATGACATAATGTGAAGCAACTTGTTCAACACTGGTACTTATTACGATAATAATGGAAGAAAACCTTTTTCCTTATTAGCAAACATAGTCTCTTTCCTTGTCCTTTTTGAGAAAATAAGTTGGTATTTTTGAGCTTTCAATATGCTTGTAAGCTGCCTACTGCTGTTATAGCCTGGGTTTGCTCTCTTCTCTGCTACTGTATGCAGTTCTCTTTGCATCTTCTTCGCATTTCTGAATTAATCTCTTAATAAGGAGTTTTCTTAAATCCAGGGGGAAGCACTAGTAATGGGATATGATGATATGGGGTGAGTACTCAGATCTAACTTGTTTTTCTTGTACTCTTATCTCGATTTCATCTTTGAGCTGTCTTTCTTATTCTTTTCTGATGATTATGCAGTTAATAACATATTAAACCGTGTTTCTTTGAAGGGGGGGGGGGGGAGGGGGGTTGCACCTGGAAAGTTTAATCTTCCAGGCTTTCTATTGTGTTCTACATAAAACCATCTTTTTCCTCACTAGACGGATGAACAACTACAGGGTAATGTTTGTAGCTAATTGACACGGTATTCCATTTCGGAAGTTGTCTTCCTGGGATTAGGTTGTGTGTCATTACTGGCATGCATTTGCAATTATTTTTTCTAAGATTACCTTGGATGTTTCAAAATCAGATGCTGCATAAACATGGTTAGAAACCTTATGTACTGTGCAAGTGAAATTGTTGCCAACTAGCATTCCTTTCATATGGTTCATATATAGTCTCTGGCTTTCTCAGAACCAATGATGGCTTACACTTGCTCAAAGTGTCAAAACTTAGTGCTCGACATTATAGTTAAATTTCCAAAATAGTAAAGGTAAAACTGAGTAGCTGTTATCCAGTTGAGTATAGCAGTTCTATGCTTGATATCAGATGCATCTGCTGAAATTTCTCTTGCTCAGATCATTTCACTGAGACTCAAAAAGTATATTGCTCAAACAACCTAATACTTTTTGATGAATCATTTTCTTTTTAAGTAGACCAATTGTTATCATGGAAAACATTTGTTCTAAAGTCAATGTGGAATTCAGCTTTAGTGAGTAACCCAAGGCATCCTTTTGGGATAGAGGGTGTACCTCTTGAAGTACACAAATATATGCAGAGCTCAAGATATAGATGCCCATTCTGGTAGCAATTAATTGGGATAGCTTGAGTAGTGGAACTGTTTGATCGGATAGATTAAGGACATCTTTTTGGCAAAGGAAGAAGTGACAGCAAATAATGCTCTTCCCTATAAAACATCAAAGATTATGTTACTTATATTTTTCAATTCCCCTCAAACTTCCTGAGGAACAACGGTTGGAATTGGTGTAGCCTGTAGGCAGTTTCTTTGCAGCTAGCTACTGAGTATGTGAAAAATGATGTCAACCTCCAGTCTCCAAGAAATTAAGATTTAGTTGCAGTGCAGTTGCGGTATGTTAATACAGATTATAGTTCATTGGAATTCGGATGTAGGTTAGAAGTCGAGGCAGACATTGGTAGTAGTGCATGTCACTCTAAAAGGGTCTTCCAGTTGAGTAGGGTGTTCTCTCTTTCCTACCCCAAATTCTTCTTGTCTGAGCTAGATAAAGACTTCGTAAGCTATCTGAATGTTACATTCATCAGGCTCTTGAGTTAGAACCACATCATTAGAAGTGTTAATAGAGCCTCAAATGAATTGATATGTGATCTGGTGAGCTCTTTAAGGTTTTTCAACTTTCTTTCCAACTTGAATAGAAACAGTGTTCTGCAGACTTCAGAATTGATGGTCAAACATCATTGAAAGAAAGCAAAGACTCAAAAGATTTCACTAGCTCCATGTCGCATGTTGTGCTAAAGCTATTTGGTATTGTTTTCTTAGCCCAATATTACCTGATAAGAACCACTGTGTTCTCATGTACAATGAGGCAGGAAGAACTACAGAGTACAGCTTCCAACTTCTGGCCCTAAGATTTTTCCTTCAACTTCTCTGATCTATAAAGAATAAAGAGCACGGTGACTTTAAGCCTTGGTGTCAGAGGAATCAGAGAGCTTTCTAGAAAACCATTTATTCGACTGTTAAAACCTAACACATTGTTGCACAAGGTATTTAATAATCATGTTTCTTTTCAAAGTTGTTATCTGAACTAAACAAATTTATGGTTCATTTTCCATTATATTAACTTTAGGTGATTAACATTTGTTCATGTTGTCTTCACATTTTTCTTCTAAGCTTGATTGTGTTGTTGCAATATACTAACATTTATATTATTACATTAAATACTGGCTTGCAATACGTAGGTAACTTACCTTTTTGTTCTTTTCTTTTTCTATTACAGTTATGAACTATGGAAACCATATCTCCGGGCTATGATGGAATGTGATATGAAAGCCGTTAGCATAGGAACCAAGAGAAAGGCCGAGGTTCTAGAAACTTGCTTGCAGCAGATGAAAGCTTGCTTTTCAGATGTAAGTCAATAAAAAAAAA
>JAJONR010006757.1:0-34654 GCA_029582245.1 Solanum etuberosum | reverse complement strand
AAGAGTAAATGTTTTCACATTTAAAAGAGGAGGAAACTGAGATTTTCAAAAGAGTTTTGAGCAGTTTGAGTACCATCTCTTTTAAGAGAAAGATTTTTGAGTAATAATCTCAAAACACAGAAAGAGTTATGTTTTTAAACATATGAGCTAGTTATATTTTGGAAGTAGTATTGAGCACCGATATGGGGGAGACTTCAGACAACTCACATCCCCCATAAATCATATAGCCAACGTGGGTAGGAAGGGTCATACTTTTTAGATGATTCCTTTTTTATTTTTAGCATAGACTGGTGGATACACTTAGTGAGTAGGTTTTATACCCTGGCAAAGTATAGGATATTTCTGTCAGCGTGGGCTAGACGCTGTATCATCACATAACTCATAGTGATGGTTGTCGGTTAGAGAATCTCCCATAGAGTTATATTATATTTTTATATAAAAACTGAGTTATTATTATATTTATCAATACATTGAGTCGCTATCTACTGTTTTAAAAACTTTTCTTTATAATGCATCTTTACTACTGCTTTAATTGAACAGATTTGAGTCTCTATATATTGAGTTGAACCCTAGTTTCTCTGAGTTTAGTTGAACTATGTTTCACAGAGTTGAGTACCTTATTGTTGAGTTGAGCCCTATTTTCTCTGAGTCGAGTTGAACTATGTTTCACGCAGTTGAGTATCTTATTGTTGAGTTAAGTCGTATTTTTCTGAGTTGAGTTTCACTGAGTTGAGTATCTTACTATTGAGTTGCGCCCTATTTTTCTGAGTTGAGTTGAACTGTGTTTCACCGAGTTGAGTATCTTACTATTGAGGTGAGCCCTATTTTCTCTGAGTTGAGTTGAGTTGAGTGAGTTGAGAAGAGGTAACTATATTTCTTTTCCATCAGTTCAAGCTTATGTTTATGCTTTAGAAATCCCCTTACATGCTCGTACATTCCATGTACTGAGCCATTTGGCCTGCATCATTTCATGATGCAGATACAAGTATTCAGGATCATCAACATGCGTTTCGTTGAGGTCATGTGATATTCCAGTCAGCTTTGGTGAGACATCTTATATTCCGGCGGACTTCACCTTTATTTTACAGTTAGTAGTTTTGAGATGTCGTGGGTCTTGTCCCGATATCCTTCTGTAATAGTAGAGGCTTCATAGATAGACAGAGTTGAGGAGTTTCTTTATTTACTTTTATTTTGAGTATTGTACAGACTTTAAAAAAGGTTGAGTATTCGATTTTATTGAATTTAATTCAGTTTTAAGCTTTTGTATGCTTGAGTTAGTCTTCCGCTTGTAGCCAGCCAGGATTAGGGTTCGCTTGGGGACTAGCAATGGTTCTCGAGTGCCTGCCACGTCCAGGATGTAGACTCGGGTCGTGACAAACTTGGTATCAGAGCACAGAGTTCAAGTGTCCTAGGGTGTTTATGAAACCGTGTCATTAGGGTCTTGTTTATGGTTGTGAGGTCCCCACTTCTATAAACGAGGGACTACAGACATTTAAGAAAAGTTTCCCTCCTTTCATACTCTAAATCGTGCAGTAGAACTATGTCATAATGAACTTATTCATACTCGTGCATTTCTCATACCTATTCGACTACCCCTCATACTCAAGGTAGTTGAAAAGCAAAGCCAGTTCCGTATCAATGAGTTACTCTCAGCAAGAGTCTTGAGAAAGTCATGAGAATACAAAGGGGCTTGAGAGAATCTCGTGAGTGATTTTAAGTGTTGAGACTCAAAAGAATGTACTCATATTCATATGAATCGTGCGTTTGAGCTAAAAAAATGAGATGTACTATGTTCTCTAAACCTTGATTCAGTTGAGATCCCTATGAGGAGGTGTTGTGGAGCTTGGGTGGTGTTTTCACTTGGATAGATAGTATGAATACGAGGTTATAAGCAGTAGTAGTTAAAGTGCCGAGAATAAGTGAAAATTTACCAATCAGAGAAGACAATACCACAACGATTTCTTTGGGTTAGGCTTTCTATTTTGTAATTTATGTGGGAAGCATATATATCGTGTACCTCAATCCTTAATAGATGCAATTAGACTACTTTGTAATAAGAGAAGATTGTTTATAAAGACCTTCTTCATCAATGAAACTATGAAAGAGAACTAAGTTTTATTTTCATGAAAGAGAGTGTAAAAAGACATCCTTCATCAATGAAGGAAGATAAAATCGTTTAGTATGAATTGATGTGTTGAAGTTAAGGATAATGAAAATCATAAAGCATTTGCAAATTCAAAAATGTTAACCGTAATGAGATCAGATATATATTTTTCTTTTCAGAAAAACCGTATATTTTAAATATTTTGTTTCTATAAAAAAGGAGTTATAATTTTTCTTTTGAAAAAGTACTTTAATATTATAAAATTATGTGTAGTAATTAAAAACAATTTTACAGTTACATCGTCATAATTTTTAAAATTGTTTTAAAATTATTTCCATTTAACTAATTATAATTTAAATTTAATTAATTTTAATTATTTAAAAAATGTGTTTTTTGTGGTGCTGACATGTGACACTTTTTCCTATCCTATTATATATAGATAGATTTTTTCAATAATTTTCTTATCTTCAAATTCAATGGCAAGCAGTCTTACCTTGTTGACAATACCAAGCAATCTGTCAAAGTATTCCTTAACTATTTTTGACTCCTTTATTATCTTCAATTCAAATTCTGTCAGTAAATTTAGTATCTTCAATCCTCGTATCTTTCATCTTCAACATATTCTTTCTTCACATAATCTCAAATTTCTTTTAGTGATGTGAGATTCATGATTCTCGTAAAAATAGATGTTGAAACAACAACAAACAAAGTTGTTTTTATCTTGGACTTAATGGTTGTATTTTCCTTGTGACTCTTGATTTGTGCCACACTCAGATTATTTAGCAGCAGTTTAGTTTCATAACCCTCTTCCAAGGCTTCTCAAATATCAAGAGCCTCCAAGTAGGTTTTCATTCTAAAATAGTGCTCACCATAAAATATAGGAGGAGCCATTCATGAAAAACTATTTTCGAAATCTATTTTTATTTACTCACAAATCCCTTAAGAAAAAGGCTCTAGATACAATTTTTGGTTTTTTAATTAAAAAACTAAAAAAAAATAACAGAGAAAGAATAACGAGAGAAAATATTGCAATGAGGTCAAAGAGAATAATTATTTTGCTTTCATGAAATCTTCATTTATAGGAACAAAAACAGTAAAAAAGATAATAATAAACTAGCCTAGAATGTCTCTACAAAATATATCTTAACAAATTAATTACTAGTAATAAATAGAAAAAACTAATTAATAAACTATTAATTAAGATGTATTCAAAAACTAAAATAGTAAAATAAATTTATTCCAATTCAAAATCATAATTTCTAACAGGATGTAGTTGGTCTAGTGGTGGAAGGATGCCTGCCGGTGGCTCTATTTCTGTTCCGACAGTGGTGGTAGTGTAATTCCATTCCTTAAAGAGAAATTTTTAGAGAGAGAAAGCTAGCCATTATAATTTGAAACTAACGTCAGTGTGTTAAGGCCCCTGTTTTGTGCCAGTCTACATCTCTAGGTTGAGAGAACTTAATTATAAACTTGATGTACTCATGCCACCTCAACCATGTGCTTGTCATAAGTCTAGAGTGTATTGTAAACATTTCTAGCTACAAAAGTTATAGTTGTTTCTCATTGGGATGCACAAGTCCTATGCTCATAAGGATTCAAGTATTGATTATTATGCCATTACCCAATATGAATCAAGCATATGATATGATTATCGATGATTAAAGTCAAAGGATGAATCCAGATATTTATAATGTGTCTGGATCATCTGATAGAGGTTTTGGTTCTACCGTTAGATTTAGGATCTGTTTCCCTTCCTAGGTAGATAAATAAGTCTTATTACCCACTTTACCTCATAAGCTCAATATTTTGTAGCATATATAAGGCTTGTTTAGGTCTTATTTTCAGACACAGAAGAGAGAAAAATCAAGAGAGAGACGTTTTAGAGATTGAGAAATAGAAAGAGAAAATATGTTTTGCTTCATGAAATATTTGCTCAGGCAATCCGCTTTAAACAAAGTTTTCCACTTTGTTAACAGTTGGATCATACTCAAATTTGAACTGGGATTTCTTACTTCTGGTTCTTGCATTGCAACGGTGGAGATCTGATTTAGTTCTGTGTAGCTTCTGATTTTGAGGCGTGAACAATAGCTTATTTTTGGGTGAATATTCTCCTTTAATTCTCTAGATTTGGTGCAATCTTGTTTTGTTGTTGCTCATTTTTTGACACTTGTTTTGTTGCCAATTTCAGAGAACGATATTGTAGCTTTTGGTGATTATAGTGGAGCTTTTGGTCTTATAGTTTTTGCTCGTCACAAAGAAGGGTTTTCCACATAAATCTTTGTGTCTTATGTGATTGGTTTATTCTTTTGTTATTGTTTTCGTTTGGTGGATAAACTTATTGTGCATTCTTTGTATTGATTGATTTAGTTTGTTTTCTCTTGCTTCAAATTGAAAGAGAAAGTTTAGGCCTGGGTATTATTACACTGCTATTCCGTCGGACATTCTTTGTTAGTGTCTTGCCTTTCAAATAAAGTGGTATCAGAGCATTGGTTATTGTACATGATCGATTTGAATGATAGATGAAAATATGAGCAAGATGTTTTTTTTGAATGGTAGTAACTGTCATACTTGAAATGGAAAAGTTCATCCCTCGTAGCATCAGAGATCAACTTTAGGATCAATTCTCAAGGTTGGAGGAGGGTTTTATTACCATATCTCAGTACGAGGTGAGATTTTACGAGCTCTCCCATCACGCTACTATGATTATACCTATTGAGGAGGAGAGAGTTTGGTGTTTTGTCCATGGGTTGAGACTTTAGGTGTGGATTGAGACTTAGCCTATGGTCCGTACGGATTGTTCCTTTCTAGATGTTGTCGACCACACCCACACTATTGAGAAGCTCCATCGTGAGGCCCAAGGGGCAGCGACAAGAGGGCTAGATATGAGGGGAGCTACAACGGGTCACGTTCAAGGCCAAAAGATACTTATGATTGGACTCGACATCGCTTTAAAAAGGGTCAGCTTAGTCAGCCTTTACAAGCCTTATTGTAGTCTTTAGAGGGAAGTTGGTTCTAGCCAGAGTCATGTGTCCCAGTCTTGTGCTTCAGGCCATGATAGTCGTTCATCTGGGACCAGATGATCTCTAGGTTGTTTTTATTGTGGAGTGTTGGATAACTAGGCTTTAGATGAATTACTCCAGCTCCACATTCAACTCCATCATCTCCAACAATTGTATCTCCAGCTAGGGGTCGAGGTCATGGTCTGGACTGTTGTGGTGGAAAGCAGGGTATTTGGGGTGGTCCCCAGGGAGGGAGGTGAGGGTGTAGGACTGATAGCTAGGGTAGAAGTGGCCCTGGCCATTTTTATGTAGCTCAAGGGAGGGCGGAGACTGAGGTAACAGATGGTATGATCACATATACGATTATTTTATGTCATAAGCCCACCTCTTGTTGATTTGATCTAGGCTCTACCTATTCTTATATTGTATTATGCTTTTTGTATAAGTACGAGTTCTGAGATTTTAGCAACGTTGTTGTCTGTGTCGACCCTCGTGGGTTAGTCTTTCGGAGTGGATCAGGTGTTTCGATCATGCTTAGTTATAATCGAGGGGCGTGACACCCGAGCTGACCTTAAATTGTTAGATATGCTTGACTTTGATATGACTCAAGGCATGAACTATTTATTCCCCTACCATGAAGTCATAGATTGTTTCTCTAAGACCGTTACCTTAGCCATGGCTAGTATTTCCCCCGGTGGTGTGGCAGGGCTCCGTTAGTAGCACACCGGTTGGAGTTATCTCTTTCATTTTGGTTGAGAGACTAGTGACTTGTTGGTATTTATCCTATTTAGCTTATGTGTGTGATATGAATAATGAGGTTCCTCTGTTGAGTCGGTTCAAGTCATCTGTGATTTTGCAGATGTGTTTCCCATTTAGCATTCATAACATAATACATAGAACAAAAGAGATAAAGAACAACATTCAAGTCCCAAAAGTTTTTATAAAAGTAAAGCGGAAGTCTAAACACTTTGTCTCATTAGCCATCTAGTACATAAGAATGAAGTTGGGCCTAACCCATACATCATGTCCAAAATTGAAAATAAGAAAGAACATTCAAAACAATGAAAATCTGTCCTCGAAGCATGAGGACTCACCAAAGCTCAGAATCTGTCAAGTCAACCTCTAGCCACGAAACTGGGAAGCGTGGCTGTCGGACCCTACATTTGGGGAAATGTAGGCAAGAGTATGCATTAGTGCAAAATATGTACCAAGTATGATAGCCATGCATATACAAATTTAAATCATACTAAAATAGGACATTTCATGACATGCAATGACCAAGCTAAAACATGATATAAAAGGGTTAGAAAACATAAGTCATAAAACATGGTCAATGCAAGCTAACATCTTCAAAACCTTTGAACACATGTGAGATAATTTTTGAAGTAACCTTAGTTCATTATTATTGTGGGAAGTAGCCTTAACCGACATAGAGACCATGTGTCACGACCCAGGGGTACACCCTAGACGTAACATGGCATACAAGATCCCGAGAGGCCTCATATAAGCCACTTAGCTTTCATAACATAAGATAATAGAATTTAGCGGAAATTTAAAACATTTTCCATAACATCAAAGTCTTTTATAAAACGAGCGGAAGTCTAGTACACTTGTCTCAAACCATCTAAAACATGAATATCTTTGGGACGCAGCCCATACAATAGTTCTAAACATAAAATGAAAGACATAAGAACATGGTGGCTATCTTCTCGAATGCTATAAGGACTCACCAAAACTTCAATCCTTGCTTCTACTAAGATCCTAGCCACCAGAATGGAAGTCAATATCACCGGACCCTACATTTGATAAGAATGTAGGCAAGAGTATGCGTTAGTACAAAATGTACTAAATATGATAGCTAGCATAAACATCATCAATAGGCATAACATAAGCATTAGTCAACATAGGACATAAATCATAAGCATAAGAGATAACAACATAGTCATAGGCATAATCAATGCACATAGATCACCATAATGTAAGAGGAATACTTCTCAAGTAACCTCAACTTATCCTTAGCTAGGACTTGGGTAATTCACCTCTAGTCATACATATCAAGTAAGGAAACTCTAGCAACAATCCAAGCTAATCATACATCATATAAGCAAACCTCATATTAAAACATACTTATGATACTTCCTTGAAGTAACCTTGATTCATCATAAACATGCTACTTTGATTAGGGACTAGTCCCTCTTTAGCTATCTCTACTATTCATGGAAGAGTGTTGATGAGTCTAAATTTTTTACTTATTTGGGCTTTGTTTTGATAGGATAAGTGTCCTCAAATGCCTAATGTATGTTTTGAACTGATGTTAAAATATCGATTTGCAGCTATAAAGACTAAAGAGTAAGGCAAGGACATGACCGACAAAAAGGAGCTAAAAAAAAGCTGAAGAAGTAAAGAAAAGCGATCCTGTTGATCGCCCAGACCACTCGGCGCACCGTTGAGTGACCCATTACTCCGCCTAAAATTACAGTAGGCCAGCCTTGAGGATCAGAGAAATTAGGCGAGAAGCGTCCCTATTGGCGAGCTGCCGAACGGATTGGCGAAGAGGGAGTTTGTCCACTGAAGTGTACAAAACTATCAGTGAAGCTGCATGAAAAATGGCGAGGAAAAGGAATAAAGGGCACGTCACCGAACCACTTGGCGACCCCGACATAGACTGCCAAAAGTTACAGTACAAAATGGATAAAAACCTGAGCTAAGAGGGCGATGGACAGGAATAATCGATGATTCACCGACTGGTTGGCGAAGCCCGACTTAATCCGCTGAGTCACCCAAAAGGCCAAAATTCTAACAAATATAAATTGATTTTCTGAAAAGGGAGAGGGCATCCAAACATTGTGAAACTCATACCTTGAACGAGAAAACACTGTTCTTGCTCAGTTTTCAAGCTTTCAAGTAGATTTTTTGAGTTGGGTTTTGTAATTAAAGCGAAGTTTACTCATTTTAAAGTTTCAGAAATCAATACCCATCTATGGAACATGTATTAGGTATTGAATTTTCACCTTTTATGATGACTAGATAAAACCCATTCTTGGGGGTTTGACCATGTGATTAATTGCTTAATTTAGCTGATGGGTGTTAGAAATTATTGATTGTTTTGCTAAATCCAAGTGGGTCTAATTTGTTGCTGCTGTTATTTTGCTGTAGTGATTATTTATTTCACTGTTATTAGTGATTTATGCTTGCTTAAGAGAGAAGTTTAAAACCAAGGCTATAAATTAGCACTCGTAGTAATTGGGCTGTTGTGGGTTCAACTCGAGAGAGTGAATCCTAAGTCTCGTTCTACCAATCTAGCTCGAGAGAGTAGATGGAGTGAGGCTGTGGGTTGTTTCTCATGTTAGTCTATTGAGGTTCGAGAGAACTTAACTGAAACGTGGTAGTTGTTTGAGAGAAAGCTACCTCATCTAGAGTCCATTCTACTCACGAAGATTTAGTAACATTTAGTAATTAGCTAGCACAGATTTAGCATAATTGGCAGTTGATTGGTCAATCCCCCAAGAACCTCTAAATAATTTGATTTCCCCTGTTATTTGCTATTGCTGTGATTGCTAATTGACCTCATCTTCCCCCTCTTGACATTTTATGTCACATTTTTGACTTATTTAAGTAATTTCGTTAATTTCTATTTCTACAACTAATTAATTCACATTTACTACTTCGTAATTGAATTCAAACACATACTGCTCCCTGTGAGTTCGACTCCAACTCTTCTTTGGATTCTATACTAATTAACGATCGTTTACACCTAGAATCGGATGAGGTGTATTTGAAACGTTAATCAAAATGGCGCCGCTGCTGGGGAGTGGTGTTGTTTAGAATTCTATTATTGAATTTGAATTGTGATTTCTTTGTGTTGTAGTTTAATCAACTTACCATTTGTAGTGAGCTGTTTGTGTTCAGGTGAAAGGATTAGTGCCAATGAAAGCACCGTGAACCAACCTAGACATCAAGGTAATGGTGGTGATTTCTCTAACGCCAATTAAAATCTATTGGGAGGTGAAGGAGCTATTCACATACCTCCGACTGTGAATCGAGCTGAATTTCAGGTGACAAACACAATGCTGCACCTTCTACAAACCAAAGGCATATTTGGGGGACTAGAGCATGAGAATCCCCATGAGCATATTCATAATTTTGTGGAAGTGTACAGCCCGTTCTCACTCATGGATGTTACACAAGAATCAATTAGGCTATCGTTGTTGCCGTTTTCTTTAATGGGAGATGCAACTAAGTGGTTAGCAAAGCTACCAAGGGATTCCATTTTGTCATGGTAGGAGCTAACCGACGCATTCTACATAAGGTTCTTTCCACCCTCAAAGATGGTGAAATTGCGTGACAACATCCAAAACTTCAAGAGAGTAGAAGGGGAACCAATTCATGAAACTTGGCTGAATATCGAAAGTTGCTATTACAATGTCCTACTCATGGGCTTCCGGGTGACGTGATACTTCAATATTTTTATAGAAGTTTGGACTCAGTGAACAAAGGAGTAGCCGACCAGTTGGCCCGAGGAGGAATAATGCTCCAACCATTTGAGTTAGCCTCATCCCTTCTTGATGAAATGACAAAGATCAATCAGGCATGGTACATTCAAGAAGACCAAGTTTCCCCCTTTAGCTTTAGGATGACGAAAGAACAACTTGAGAAAGAAAAAGAGAGGGATGAGAACATTAACAATGATGTCCCATGCTTATATGTCGTGATTTTCCCTATGGGTCAAAGAGTGTAATCGTGAAACGGTGTTTCAGAATTCGGGTATTTGTGGTAACTAGAGGACTGCGGTTAAAATCTATGGATGTCGAGGAAACGATGGGTCAGAAAGTTGACTCGTAGGACTTGTTAAGAATTTAAAGGCCCCAGTCGAGAACCTAGGGTTTGACAGGACGAACTGTAGTCCGCCCTACGAACCATAGACCCCCCAAACATAGGTCTATCCGACAATTATTTTAAGGGTATTTTGGTCTTTTCCTATGTACCAACTACCTATACTATGTCGTTTTGACCCTATTTGTAACTCCTATAACTGTTTTACAATTCCTAAAACTAATCAAATCCTCTCATTCTCTCAAAATCCCAATTCACGCCTAAGTTCATCCTCTCTAATTCTCTCTCAAGCTCAAGGAAGAAAAACTAGGGTTTCAAGCTTCATGGTCTTCTTTCTATTTCTTTTCTTAGGGACTTGATATCAAGGTACGTGAGATTTCACCAATGGATCCCTTCCCTGTATTGTGTCCCAAAAGAATTTTAAATCTCCAATGTCAATTTCACTCAAATCTTATGGGTTCCATGTCAACCTTCAAGGATCCAATTTACTATGATTCAATTATTGATTTTATAACTAATTATACATGATTTGACTTGAATACATGATTTGTAATTTATTTCATATGGACCAATGCTTATACTTTGATTACTATAAATGAACTATGAAATTATTATTATGAACTTGATAAAAGATTACCACATGTTCTATGAAAAGATGAACTTATGATTTAAGGATGATTTTAAGCTAAGTATAAATGATTCATGAAAAGTTTTCTCACAATTGAAAGGAAATCATGATTTAGATACTTAGAAAGGTAAGTGTCTATATGAACTACTTTATAAAATCATAGTTTTGAAAGCAACTATTCTTATATGATCTTATGGTTTGGATTGATGGTTGATTATTGCCTTTCCTAATGTTATGTTTTGATAACCGATTTCATCTATTTTGTTGGGATTCAACTTAGCACCAAGAGAACTTTAAGGTAGAGGCTCCAAAAGGTTAGTCTCTAGTAGCAATATCTAGTTCCAAACTATGTTTCCTCGTAGGATTTTCTAAAGTGACATAGCTAGTTGATCCATATAGCATAAATGAATGACACAAAGTTCTACCTTGGCGATTAAACTTTCTCTTTTCGGTGTGAGGGTTACACTTGATTCCATGTTATAGCTCGATGGTCTATTATCGGTTAAAGCTAATATCCCATAAAAGAAGTATGATTTTTCTTAAAGCTTTATGTCTTTTTTTTTATTAATGCTTGGCCTTGTCTCATGACTTTATGATTTTGCTTTCAAATCTTTTAAACATTCTACTTGGTCATGCATTACACGTTTTCAAGACTATTATGATATCATATCTATGTTTATGCATATTTCCCCATACTTAGTACATTCCTTGAACTAATGCAAACTTTTTCCTATATAGTCTCATAATATAGGGTCAGGCGTTCCTCCACAAGATTGTGACTAGTGGATTACTTTTGCTTTGAATATTTGGTGTGTCCTCATGTTCTGAGGGCCATGTCACCTATGCTACATTTCTTTCATGATTTTATTTAAAACTTGTACGTGTTGTATGAGTTACATCGTAACTACTGTTATACTATTTTAGAAAGGCTTGTCAATACATAGTTAGATTCTGCACTTGTGTTCAGACTCTTTATATAAGACATTTTACCTATTCTCTCTTTAGTAGTTATTCCTTACGCATTTTTTATGTTAAGTGGCTTGTTTAGGGCCTCTCAGGGTCCTATACGCCATGTCACATCTAGGATATACTTTTGGTCATGAAAAACTTGGTATTCGGAGCATCAACCTTAAGAAAGATTCTAGGATGTCATACAAGCTGCATCAAGTAGAGTCCTGTTCATGTGTTTGAAGCGCGCTACATTTCAGAATAGGAGGCTACAAGGCGTTTAAGAAATTTCACTTCTTTCACTACTCTAAAGTTGTTTGATAAGGTTTAACTCTATAAAAGTCTATCTCCTAACTCTTGTCTGATGCTTTTGAGGATATGGCTGCCTGAAGAGAGTACTTGAGAAGGAATGTGGCTAATTATGTCGAGCCTGAGATTCCTCAACTTCTAGTTGACCCTTTGTCTGAACAAGTGACACAGGTGGAATTCCGAGCTATGTTTCAAATATTGTCTCAAGCTATGATGACCCAAGATAATAAAGAAGTCTTTGCTTCCGTGAACTCAATAATGGGTAAGATAGCGACAAGGGTGAGGGATTTCACTATCATAAATCATTCAGATCTTCATGGGTCAAAAGTTGATGTGGATCTTAAGAGTTTATTGCTGAGATTTATAACATAGTAGAAATTATGGGAGTGTCAATGGTGGAAAGGGAAGAATTGGCCGCTTTTCAACTCAAGGGTGTTGCTCAAGTTTTGGTCAACCAATGGAAGGAATAGAGGGCTATTGATGTGGGTCCTCTTGATTGGGAGAAATTCAAAGGGTCTTTTCATGATCATTTCTTTCCTATTGAGATGAGAGAGGAAAAAGTACTTGAGTTCACTAATCTTCGTCAAGGAGATTTAAGTGAAAAAGAGTATTCTTTGAAGTTTACTCAATTTGCTAAGTATGCTCCGACTGTGGTTGCCAACTCTAGGGTGATAACACTCAAATTACCCTAAAAATAATTACACGAGTAAGCGGTCATTGCCAATAAAAATACCCAACAAAGAGTGGAGATCGAATTCCACAAGGAATGGTTTAATGATAAGAATTCAACAAGGAAATTAAGAATGCAGACCTATTCATTGTAGTACTTTAGAGCAAGTGGGTGGACGATTCAACCTAATTTACTAAAATGGTTTGAAGTATCAAGTATCAAAATTAAACTAAAATTAGAAATTCAAGAAATTAAGAAGTAATATAGGGGTGCGGGGATTGTTATCGATGTCATATTGGGGTAAATGTGTTGCTCCATAATGCTAATCAATCATGTATAGGCTAGGCCATCTTCAATGACACTAATCTTTTTTGATCGCGTAATACCAAATCATAGAACCTCCTTTAGGCCTCATCTATGCGTATCACAAATCAATCCATTATCTTACAAAATCTCTCTTTCGAGTACATTTGGGCAACTAGATCTGCACCATAATCTGTCTTTTGAGTAAACCATAGAAATCAAACCTAAAATGCATTCATTAAACCAATTACCCACTCCAGTTGATCGAGAATAGGATTAAGTTTGCAACCTTATCCCATCCATGAAGGCAAAACAGTAAAACAGAGCAAACACAAGGCCCACTACATTAAATCAACACTCAACCCTTAATTACACCACTAGAATTGGGGTTTTAACAAACACATCATAAAAGGTAAATAAACTATACCTATCATGATAGAAACCATGAATGTGTTGAAATTAAGCAATTATAATGAACACCCACTTCAATTTCAACTCTAAATATTGTCAATTTCAACTCTAAATATTGTCAATTTCAAGAGTGTATTCTAAACCCCAAAACTAAAAGATATTTCTCACAAGGTAAAAAGTCTCAAAACTTCTCCAAAAGTAAAAATATACACCGATCTCATAAAAAAATCGGATACATTTTCTCTCTCATTTGGGCTATTTATAATTTCCCAGAAGTTGGCTCGAAATTTAATGCATGACCAACTCGGAGACATTTGTCGTGCTCACAAAACAATTTCGACAAATCTCCATTTGTTCCTCAGCCCGCTCTTCACTTGCTTCAGGCTTCAGGTATTTGAACCTCAGTTGGCAAACTCGATCGAGTCTACCTTTCACATTCGGTGAATAGCTGATTACCACCATTCTTCACCTTTTATGCCTTCACTTATCCTCAAATTTCTGTCACCTTCGGCGATGGTTTCTAGTCATCCCTTTCACTTCGGTGAGTGGCCTTATCATTTTCAGTACGCCGACCTACCTTGAATATCTTCAAGTGTGAGTACTGTTACTTTGGGCGAGGTCATGCCACTTGGGGGATCCACACTTTTTGTTAGGCGACTTCCAGTTGGGAGTTTATACTCCTTTTAATGTTTTTGGCCTCTTTTCCATATATTCATCATTGCCTTGTCCTTTAGCCTTCAGAGATTCAAATCATCAATATATCATTAGAACAAGACATAATTAGGTATTGAAGACACTAATTGTTGAACTAAAAAGACCTCAAATGAGTGTAAATCTACCACTCATCAACACCCCCAACATAAAATTTTTTGTGTCCTCGTGTAAATCAAGAACATAATTAGTTCAACAAGAGTGTCTAAAACAATTCTAAATGAGATTTCACATGCAAGTTCCCCCACAAGACTACTATCAAGCATATTCAACACTCAATCATGCTCAAAAGGCTTCAAATGATGACTAGCCAGTATCAATTCAAGCTCAAGCGCACTAGAGCTTCCTTTTTGATATAAAAACATGGTTCAACAAATGCATTCAAGTTCCTACTCATCAAGAATGATTTTGTGCTCTCATAAAGAAAATCAATAAAGAAGTTTGGAATCAATACAACTCTCACTCTCCGAAAGAGAAATACATGCAAGTTTTATCCCATAGGTTTGCCAATATTTTCTATTCATCACACAACCTTCAGAGTTAAGTTTCACTTTTTCTTTCATTACCTTCCACTTGGATTTCTTTACTCATTCCTTTCCACACCCCTAGTTTATGATTTTGTCCTATGTTTGCTATTCAGACAAACAGATGCTTAGAAAACGATTTATGAGTGAGAAGTTAGGGACAATTTAGCTCAAGAGGTTTCAACAAGGTTTACAACAAATGGTTTAGACTCAAATGGTGCCAAGATGTTTTCACACCCTCACAAGGTAGTCAGAAAAGGTATGAACATTTTGGTTTCCCCTCAAAATTTGTGCCCACGATCATTTCTTGCATTTACCAAAGCTAGACAATTAGACTAACAAGGAAAATTATAGTATTCAACAAGCATGCTTTCAAGTAGGACCTCACCACACATGGCACTTCAAACACAATTATTTGGTACAACTCTACAAAATAAAAAAGCTTGCGTGTGATGTTTATTGCAAGGCTCACATCAATACGTATCTAGTCAACATAGTAATAAAAAAGATCTTTCAAAAGCGAAGTCTCGCCGATTTCTTCTTGCAACATTAACACAAAACAAATTTCTCATCATAAGCATTATCCAAGATATTGATATTGAACACAATTAATCCACGAACATCAACAATGAAAACTCAGGCATTTCAACGGTTTCTAAACTCACGGGGCAAAAAGTAGAGAGAGACAAAATGAATCAAACCATCAACTATCATAACAAAAACCAAAATATCAAAATACTACACGTGTCTCAAAATAAAGCTGAAAATAACAAAATATAATAAAAAAGGGAAATATAGGCACATGTGCCCTCACCCCCACAAAAATAAAATAGCAATGTCCTCAATGCGATAAAAAGTAAATACAAGAGGAGAGTGATATAAAGATCCCTTTGACAAGCTATGCCTGTGAAGTGCTATGATCCTGGGGATCAGAAGAGATGTCATCATCTGAGGCATTAGTGCCCGGTAATATAGGAGCATGAGTCAGCATGGTAGTATCAATCAAGGCATCAGTCCCTAGCACATCTATAGGAGGAATGGTGGAGTCTGAATAAACTCCACTAGGGCCAACTGTGGAAGTCTCCAAATGAGATCTCTCAAACGTGAATGCACTATCGTCTCCTCTATAGCATGGAACTCTATCAGCGTCTCAGCAGTATGCCACTCATCCTCTCACAAAAAATCATCCTCATTAGTGTCCTCCTCAGCCTCATCACCAACCTCATCGGTACCATCATCAGGCTGCTTAGCCACACCACTAGGTGCATCAGCTCTCGGCTCAAAAGGAGGGACTACCTAAAGCATATCAGGGAAGGGGACTTCACCCCAAAGCATAGAAATATCAGTGGACCTTAGATGGTCCACATCATTCCTCAGATTTGTAATCTCACCCCTTATTGCAGTAAACTCAATGGAGCTACCCTCACTCTTGTCCCTTGCCTCTATCCTAGTGGTAAGGTTGTCTAACCTCTCCCCATATGATGTTAAAATGTTCTAATATTGCACCATCTTGGCTCTAACAGGGCATAAGGTATCATCAATGGCCCTCTCAGCAAACTTGGGCATTTTCCTATGCACCTTAGATGCTCTTGCATCCACCAAATAAGCCAGGTTTCCCATTTGGTAGATCAATGTCTGGGTCAAAGGAGGTCGGGACACATGAGCTGGTAAAGAAGATGTGGAGATAAAAGGTACATACCACAACTGAGTGGTACCTTATAGCTCCACAGAAGGAGCAGGTTGAACAACATCAGCCTCAAGGCCAATAGGGTCTATTATAGGGTTAGTGTTCGGTGGTGGTGGCTTGCTCTTTCGTGCATCATCTCTCAAGTAATCAACCTCTATCCTTCGAATATCACTGGAAGAGGCGGGGGTAATCCTGAAATCTATCATCTCCTGATAAGGCACTCTTGCCGCCTCACAAAGCTGTGTGATCAAGACTGGGAAAGGGAGAGAGCTCTACTCCTACTGAGCTCTTATCAACATCTCATCAGTAATTATGGCTTGGACATGGATATCTTCCTGGTCGATAGTGGTACCAACTTGGACTGCTTCTATGTGCCAGAGAATTTACTCATTTAGGGATTACATCAAGTTTCTGTTGATAAAGCCGAACAAATATCTAGATCCAATGTTTATATCTTTTTTTTCTATCTTTGCTCTGTCAACCATCCACATAGGAGTAACATCAGAAATCAATAGGGCTAATCACCCTTTCAAAGTGTCTAGATTGTGCTTCATGCGTAGATTGTATAGTTTGGCTCTATTGCCTTTTGTGCCCAGGACATCATTTATTGCACCAAAACTGCATTGTATTATCTTACCTTAGACTTCAACTTTGTCGAAGGGTTTCTAAATTGTGCCTTTATCATATATTGCACCAGAACTGCATTGCATCATCTTATCTTAGACTCCAACTTTGTCCAAGGGTTTCTAAATTGTGCCTTTCCTCTTATTTATCAAGGCCTTAGCATAGGTCGTATAGAACTCCTTCACCCAAGCTGAGATATAAGGAGGTTGTGCTCTTGTGAACCTCTCCAACTTGTGGAACTTGATGGTATCCCAAATAGATGAGTAATCTCTCATCACCCCATATGTAGAGAGTCACCTCTTCTCGAGTATAGTGTGTTCTGCTTCTTCTTTGAGCCTATTGAGGACTTTTGGATCTATGATAGGGAGAACTCTGGAGGCATGTGACTGAGCCAGAGGGGTCTGTGGCAGTTTGGATAAGATGTCTGTTCTCTTTCTTACCACCACCTTCTTTGGTTGTCCACCCACACACATAGAAGGGCACTTAATGGCTTGTTGTTGAGGAGCCTTAGAGAGCTCGTTTATGGTGATCCCTTATTCTTTTTCAAAGGGGGAGGAGGAGGAGGTTTTCTCTCAAAGTCAGTGCTCACTACTCACTTACCATTTGATTTATCCATTACCTGCAAGACATAACATTTCCAAATTCAAATAGGATGAAGGTTTGTCGAAACAAGTTCAGAAATTAAACACAGTACAAAACAAGTTCTGAGGCTCAACAAATGGGAAGACGATTCACCTAATAGGTTAGGCGAGCTCACCAAAGTAGACAAATCACAATTTAAATGTACTTAGGCATGAAAGGCAGAGTCATCTACAACTCGGCAATCCACCGAGTAGGTTTCGACAAACTAAGACAAGTTCGTCAATAGTGATAGTGCACAACCAAAAAGGAAAAGGCAATAGTGTGATGTCTACTCCAACTTGGCGATCCACCAAGTTGGTTTGGGTGAGCTAAGACAAGCTCGCTGAATGAGATAGTGCCAAATTCACATATTCAAAGTCAGAAGGTGATTTTTCAATTACTCAGCGATTCACCTAATCACTTTAGCGAGTTAAGACAAGCTCGCCGAACAGGTAATTTCAGCTAGGTGCCCACTTTTTATGAATTTTAACAATAACATGCAATAATACCCATTACTCAATCAGTTTCTACCTACATGTTTGTCAACCCCAGGGTACTCAGACTTCCCCTAAATTTCATAAAGTATTTCCCAAATTGATGATTATGCCTTAATAAAGTTGTAACACCTCGAAATCTAGTAGGCTAAGTGAGAAAGAAAGAGCCAAGGAAGGGAAGCTTGGGCAAGCCTTCACCAAGCACTGCTTCACCTTTCACGACCACCATGACGCCTCGTGGTAGGCACAATGGGCCGTGGTGATGCTCGTGGTAGGCTAGGCAGTAGCTAGGCTACACTGCCCCAAGGAAGGACCCTCCCCACGAGCCACTAGACCACTCGTGAAGGCCACCACGGGCCGTGGGAGGGGCCGTGGTCATGACTTAGTTTTTAAGGGAAAAGGGGATGGAAACCTAGCCATAGGTCAAGGGACCACGGGTACCACTACGGGCCATGTTACCCTTGACGGGCCGTGGTTCCCCTCGTGGCAGTGAGTTGACAGTTATGAGTTCAGGGGTTTTTGAGTCTTTTCCAGTTTTAAGTGAATCAAAGCTATGTCATTTTACCCAAGCCTTAGACCCCTATATAAGTGATTTTAACCGCAAAATTCACCCATTCAAGTCATTATTTCCAAAACCCAAAAGAAAATCAAAGTTCTTCCAACCCAAAATATTTCTCTCTCTAGAAACTTGAAGAAGAAGAAAGGATTCAAGATAGGATCAAGGTCAAGCCTCAATTTCTCCATTGAAGTTAAGCTTTGGGCTTTCAGGTAAGATAGTTTTCATCCATAGATTCCTTTCATCCATGGAGTTCCCAAATTCCTTTATTTCAAAGATTAGAATTCCTCAATTGAGTTAGGGTTTTCTTCAATTGTCATGGATTCTCTTCAATGTTGATTTAAATGATTGAATTATGATCTCTTATGCATGAATTGATGAAATATGATGATTTTATGATTATTTCCCCATGAACCCATGTAAGACCATGCTTTCAAGTTATGAATCATGTGATGTGGGTTTTTTATTGAAAAGGAAGAGTTTTATGAAATTAAGCATGTATTGCTAGATTTACATGAATTTATGATGAAATCCATATCTAACCCATGTTTTCTAAGCATTAATGATTGAAAGTATGTTTTGAACCTCAAGAGGTAAATTATGGACTTATGCCTTTTCTTATGAAATCTATGCAAATGTTTTAAGGGTGCTTTGAGAGTAAAGTACCGATGATGCTGTTGTTGTTGTGTTGTTGAAATGACATTATCATAAACACATAACTAGCATGATGTGAAAGGTTTTCTCACATAGAAAGGATTCTTAGGTTTAAAGGCTTTCTCACCTAATTGAATCAAAGAGTAAGAGCTATCCTAATAAAACCAGCTTTGATTGGTTATCCTAGGGTAACTTTCCATGAATAATTAGGTTAAGTAAGAAATGACTATTCCGTGGGATTTAGCTTAGCACCGAGAGGACATTGAGATGGAAGCTCTCCCAAGTAGAGGTCGGGTTTCTAGAAGCAATCTCTTTATCCCTTACCTATGTGCCCCCATAGGATGATTGTCTAAAGTTGACATTAGCTAGTGGATCCACTTAAGCTAGAAGTTCACGGTTCTACCTTGGAAAGTAGGATAACCCTTTTCAGTGTGGGAGACACCGAGGGATCATGTTATAGGTCACATGGTCTCTATGTCGGTTAAGGCTAATCCCCCACATTAATAATGAAGTAAAATTACTTCAAGAAGTATCGCATATGAGTTCAAAGGTTTTAAAGATGATGTTAGCTTGCATTGACCATGGTTTTATGACTTATGTTTTCTAACTCTCTTATATCATGTTTTAGCTTTGCCAATTGCATGTCATGAAATGAAATGTCCTTTTTAGCATGTTTTAAATGTTTTATGCATGGCTATCATACTTGGTACATTGTTTTGTACTAACACATACTCTTGCCTATATTTGACCCAAATGTAAGGTCCGACAGTCAGGGTTATCAGTGTCGTGGCTAGAGGTTGAGTTCGAGATTTTCTGAGCTTTGGTGAGTCCTCATGATTCGAGGCGGACTTTCATTGTTTTAATTCCTTTTTTTGTATTTCACTTTTGAACATGATGTATGAGTTAGGCCTAATTTCGTTCTATTGTATTAGATGGCTATGATGAGACAAGTATTTTAGACTTCCGCTTTTCGTTTATAAAAAAACTATTGGACTTGGACTATTGTTTTGCACTTATTGTTCTATTTATTATGTTATGAGAGTTAAGTGGCTTGTATGGCGTCCTTCGGGGTTTTATATGGCATGTTACATCTAGGGGGTGCCCCTGGGTCGTGACAAACTTGGTAATCAGAGAACAAGGTTTAGAATGGTCCTAGGATGTCTCATAAGCCACGTCTAGTAGAGTCTTGTTCATAAGTATAAAGCGCGCCACATTTATGAATGAGAGGCTACAAGATGTTAGGAAACTACACAACTTTCATTTGTCTTAAGTCGTGCGATAGAGTTTAACTCTATAAAGTCTCTCTCCTAATTCTTATCCTATGTTCTTCAGGATATGGCTACCCGAAGAGCTTATGCTAGAAGGAATGTGAGGGAGAATGAGGAACAAGAAGCTCCTCCCCAAGATCCTCAAGTTTCGGTCGATCCTTTGGCCGAGCAAATGTAGAATGCGAAGTTTAGGGCTACTTTTCAAGTGTTGGCTCAAGTTATGACGGCCCAAGCCAATAGGGAGGTTGCGCTTCCCGTGAACCCAAATATGGGTATGAAGGCTTCAAGAGTGAGGGACTTCACTAGTATGAATCCTCTGGAGTTTCATGGTTCTACGGTTGAGGAAGATCCTCAAGAGTTTATTGATGAGGTCTATAAGGTTTTGATGATCATGGGAGTTACGCCGGTGGAAAAGGCAGAGTTGGCCGCTTATAAGCTAAAAGTAGTGGCTCAAACATGGTATAACTAATGGAAGGAAGGGAGATCGAAAGATGCGGGTCTTCTTGATTGGGAGAAGTTTAAAGCCGCTTTTCTTGATAGGTTCTTTCTCCTTGAGATGAGGGAAGCTAAGGTGCTTGAGTTCATTAACCTCCGACAAGGGAGTATGAGTTTGAAGGAATATGCTCTAAAGTTCACTCAATAGTCTAAGTATGCTCCAACAATGGTTGTCGATTCAAGGGCTAAGATGAGCAAGTTCATTTCGAGTGTGGCCGAAATGGTGGTTAAAGAGTGCCGAACCGCCATGATCATTAATGACATGGACATCTCTCGTCTCATGGTTCATTTAGAACAAATTGAGGAGGAAAAGCTTAAGGAAAAGTCAAGGGAGACAAAAATGGCTAAGACCGGTGATGAAAATTTTTCTCATGCAAGTTTCAATGGGTGTGGTCATTCTAGATTCCGACAAAGGTTTTCCGGTCAAGGTTCCTCCAATTCTCCTCCTAAGTTCAATAAAGATAGGGTGTCTTACCCTAAGCCTCAAGGAGGTAATCGTAGTGGATCTTCATTGCCCATGTCTACTTGTACTAAGTGTGGAAGGAAGCACGAGGGTAAGTGCCTAGCCAGCACAGATGGTTGTGGTAAAAGTGGACACAAAATGAGGGATTGCCCGATGCTTACGGCTAATGGAAGAGAGAGCAAGCAAGCTCCTTCTAGTGGTTCGGGTTCCAATGCTCCTAAGGAAAACTACTTTTATGCACTTCAGACTCGAGGTGGAAAAGAGGGTTCTCCCGATGTGGTTACCGGTATGTAGAAAGTTTTCCAACTTGATGTTTATGCTTTACTTGATCCCGGTGCAACTTTTTTATTGTGACGCCATATGTGGCTATGAGATTTGATGTACTCCCTGATGTGTTTTTAGAACCTTTTTCTGTTTCTACTCATGTTGGTGATTCTATTATGGCTAAGAGGGTCTATAGAAAGTGTCCCGTTTCCTTGTCGCATAGAGTTACTCTTATTGACTTGGTAGAGCTTGATATGTTAGATTTTGATGTTATTTTTGGTATGGATTGGCTGCACTCATGTTATGCTTCCATTGATTGTAGAACTCGGGTACTCAAGTTTCAGTTCCCGAATGAGCCTGTCCTAGAGTTGAAGGGGGGAAATTCTATGCCTAAGGGTTAGTTTGTCTCTTGTCTTAAAGCTAGAAAGATGATTTACAAGGGTTGCATTTACCATCTAGTTAGGGTGAGGGATGTAGATTCCGAAACCCCTACTCTTGAGTCGGTCCCCATTGTTAATGAGTTTTCAGAAGTGTTCTCAGAGGATCTACCTGGTATTCCTCCCGAGCGAGAAATAGACTTCGGTATTGACCTTCTCCCAGATACGCAACCTATTTCTATTCCTCCTTACCGAATGGCTCCGACAGAACTAAAGGAGTCGAAAGAACAATTGAAAGATTTGTTGGATAAGGGTTTTATCCGACCGAGTATCTCTCCATGGGGTGCTCCAGTTTTGTTTGTTAGAAAGAAGGATGGTTCTCTTCGTATGTGTATTGACTATCGTCAGTTGAATAAAGTGACCATTAAGAATAAGTATCCTCTCCCAAGGATAGATGATTTGTTTGACCAACTTCAAGGAGCAAGTTATTTCTCTAAGATTGATCTTGGATCGGGTTATGAACAATTGAGGGTGAGGGAAGATGACATTCTGAATACAGATTTTTGAACTCGGTATGGTCATCATGAGTTTTTGGTAATGTCGTTTAGGTTGACTAATGCTCCGGCGGCGTTTATGGATTTGATGAATAGGGTATTTAGACAATACCTTGACATGTTTGTGATTGTGTTCATTGATGATATTTTGATCTATTCAAAAAGTGAAAATGAGCATGTTGATCATTTGAGGATCATGTTGCAAGTTCTTAAGGACCAACAACTCTTTGCAAAGTTTAGCAAATGTGATTTTGGTTAAGGTCCATAGCTTTCCTTGGTCATATCATTTCAAGTAAGGGTATTGAGGTAGATCCTAAGAAGATGGATGTGGTCAAGAGTTGGCCTAGACCTCTAACTCCTTCGGATATTAGAAGTATTTTGGGTTTGGCCGGTTACTATAGAAGGTTTATTGAAGGATTCTCTTCGATTGCCTCTTCTTTGACGGCTTTGACTCAAAAGAAGGCTAAGTTCATATTGGCCAAATTATGTGAAGAGAGTTTTCAAGAGTTGAAGGATAGACTTACTTCCGCTCCGGTATTGACCTTACCGGAAGGGACGGATGGTTTTGTATTTTATTATGATGCCATGAGAATTGGGATAGGGGGCGTACTTATGCAAAATGGCAAAGTTACTGCCTATGCCTCAAGGCAACTTAAAATTCATGAGAAGAATTATCCTACTCACGACCTTGAATTAGCGGTGACTGTTTTTGCCTTAAAAATTTAGAGGCACTATTTGTATGGATTTCATGTAGATGTGTTTACTGACCACAAGAGTTCGCAATATGTGTTAAATCAAAAATATTTAAATCTTCGCCAAAGAAGGTGGCTTGAGTTATTGAAGGATTATGACATGAGTGTTCTTTATCACCCCGGTAAAGCTAATGTGGTAGAGGATGCTCTTAGTATATATGGGTAGTGTTGCTCAAATTGAAGAAGGAAATAAAGAGTTGGTTCGAGATGTTCATAGATTGGCCCGATTAGGTGTTCAATTAGTGGACTCCACCAAGGGTGGTGTTATGGTTCCCAATGGGTCTGAATCATCTTTTGTGGCAGATGTGAAAATCAAGCAAGGTCTTGATCCAATTTTGGTAGAATTGAAAGAAGCGGTGCTTAAGAAATCCGTTGAGGCTTTCTCCCAAGGGGGAGATGGTGTACTTAGATATCAAGGTCGTTTGTGTGTTCCGAATGTTGATGACTTGAGGGAACATATCTTGTCAGAGGGCCATAGTTTGCGGTATTCCATTCACCAGGGAGCCACCAAGATGTACCGTGATTTACGGGAGGTCTATTGGTGGAATGGGATGAAGAAGGATATTGTTGGATTTGTGGCTAAGTGTCCAAATTGCAACCATGTAAAGGTTGAGCATCAGAAACCGAGAGGTTTGTCCCAATATATTAGCATTTCTACTTGGAAGTGGGAAGATTTGAACATGGACTTTATTGTTGGTTTGCCTCGCACCTGGCGACAACATGATTCGATTTGGGTGATAGTAGATCGGATGACGAAATCGGCTCATTTCCTTCCTGTCAAAGTTTCTTATTCAGCGGAGAACTATGCCAAGATGTACTTGAGAGAAATGGTAAAGTTGCATGGAGTGCCTTTGTCCATTATTTTCGATCGTGGTACCCAATTCACTTCTCAATTTTGGAAGTCATTCCAAAAGAGGCTTGTTACTCCTTTTAAGCTTAGTACGGCTTTTCATCCCTAAACCGATGGGAAAGCGGAGCGTACTATCCAAACTTTGGAAGACATGTTAAGGGATTGTGTGATTGATTTTAAGAGTAATTGGGATGACCATTTGCCATTGATTGAGTTTGGTTATAACAATAGCTATCACTCGAGTATTGATATGGCTCCATTTGAGGCCCTATATGGTAGGAGGTGTATATCTCCCATAGGTTGGTTTGAGGTGGGTAAAGTTTTCGTAATAGGTCCCAAGTTGGTACATGAGGCCATATAGAAAGTTCGGCTTATAAGAGAAAAGTTAAAAATGACTTAAAGTCAACAAAAGTCATATGCCGATGTGAGAAGAATGGATCTTTAGTTTGATGTTCATGATTGGGTCTACTTGAAAATTTCACCCATGAAGGGGGTAATGAGGTTTGGAAAGAAAGGGAAGCTTAGTCCCCGTTATGTAGGCCCATATCAAATTTTTAGACGTGTTGGTAAGGTTGCTTATGAGCTAGATTTGCCAAATGAGTTGGCATCAGTGCATCCATTTTTCCATGTTTCTATGCTTAAGAAGTGTGTTGGAGATACGACATCCATAGTTCCCTTAGAAGGGTTGGGAGTTGATGAAAGTCTTTCTTATGAGGAAGTTCCGGTTGAGATTTTGGACCGGCAAGTCAAGAAGTTGAGAAACAAGGAAGTTGCTTATGTGAAAGTATGATGTAGGAATCATTTAGTTGAGGGTGCTACTTGGGAGGCCGAGGCCGATATGATGTCCCGATATCCTCATCATTTTCCTTCTACTCCTAATCTAGCTTGAGGTAATGAGTTCCTCTTGGTTGTCCTCTATTTTGGAGTCATGTGTTTTATGTGTTTCCATGATTTCATTATGATTATGCATGTTCATGAAAAAACTTGTTTTTTGAAAGAAAATGAGTTTACATGATTGATTTTCCTCAAGTTGTTGTGCATTGAGTATGAGTTGCCTATAGACTTCACGAGAAATCTTGAAATTTCATGCATATTGGTTTGTTGGGTCTAGCTCCTACTTTCCTTATGATGCATTGAGTATGTTTACCTTGGAGTTGATGTGTCCTCCTTGGTTTTGTGCATTTTGATGAGATTGAATGCATGATGGGCTACTAGTATTGAGTCTTTTCTTTCAAGAGGTGTCCAGAATGCCATTCGAGTACGAATGTTCCCAAGGGAGAGATAATGTAACACCTCTGAATCTAGTAGGCTAAGCTATGGCTAAGTGAGAGGGCAAGAGCCAAGGAAGGGAAGCTTGGGAAAGCCTTCACCAAGCACTGCCTCACCTTCCACGCCCACCATGACGCCAGGTGGTAGGCACCACGGGCCGTGGTGATGCTCATGGTAGGCTAGGCAGTAGCTAGGCTACAATGCCCCAAAGCAGGACCCTCCCCACAAGACAGTAGACGGCTCGTGAAGGCCACCACAGACCGTGGGAGGGGCCATGGTCATGACTTAGTTTTTTGGGGAAAAAGGGGTGGCAACCTAGCCACTGGTCAAGGGACCACGGGCACCACTACGGGCCGTGTGACCCTTGACGGGCCGTGGTTCCCCTCGTGGCAGTGAGTCGACAGTTATCAGTTCAGGGGTTTTTGGGTCTTTTTCAGTTTTAAGTGAATCAAATCTATGTCGTTTTACACAAGCCTAAGACCCCTATATAAGTGATTTTCACCCCAAAACTCACCCATTCATGTCATTATTTCCAAAACCCAAAAGAAAATCAAAGTTCTTCCTCCCCAAAATATTTCTCTCTCTAGAAACTTGAAGAAGAAGAAAGGATTCAAGCTAGAATCAAGGTCAAGCCTCAATTCTTCTATTGAAGTTAAGCTTTGGGCTTTGAGGTATGGTAATTTTCATCCATGGATTCCTTTCATTTATGGAGTTCCCAAATTCCTCTATTTCAAAGATTAGAATTCCCCAATTGAGTTAGGGTTTTCTTCAATTGTCATGGGTTCTCTTCAATGTTGATTTAAATGATTGAATTATGATCTCTTATGCATGATATGATGATTTTATGATGATTTCCCCATAAACCCATGTAACCCCCATGCTTTCAAGTTATGAATCATGTGATGTGGGATTTTGATTGACAAGGAATAGTTTTATGAAATTCAGCATGTATTGCTAGCTTTACATGAATTTATGATGAAATCCATATCCAACCCATGTTTACTAAGCATTGATGATTGAAAGTGGGTTTTGAATCTCAAGAGGTAAATTATGGACTTAGGCATTTTCTTATGAAATCTATGCAAATATTTTAAGGGTGCTTTTAGAGTAAAGTACCAATGATGATGTTGTTGAAAGGACATTATCATAAACACATAACTAGCATGCTGTGAAAGGTTTTCTCACATAGAAAGGATTCTTAGGTTTAAAGGCTTTCTCACCTAATTGAATCAAAGAGTAAGAGCTATCCTAATGAAACTACCTTTGATTGTTTATCCTAGGGTACCTTTCCATGAATAATTAGGTTAAGTAAGAAATGACTATTTCGTGGGATTTAGCTTAGCACCGAGAGGACATTGAGATGGAAGCTCTCCCGAGTAGAGGTCTGGTTTCTAGAAGCAATCTCTTTATCCCTTACCTATGTGCCCCCATAGGATGATTGTCTAAAGTAGACATTAACTAGTGGATCCACTTAAGCTAGAAGTTCATGGTTCTACCTTGGCAAGTAGGACAACCCTTTTCGGTGTGGGAGACACCGAGGGTTCATGTTATAGCTCACATGGTCTCTATGTCGGTTAAGGTTAACCCCCCTACATTAATAATGAACTAAGGTTACTTCAAGAAGTATCGCATATGAGTTCAAAGGTTTTAAGGATGATGTTAGCTTGCATTGACCATGGTTTTATGAATTATATTTTCTAACTCTCTTATATCATGTTTTGGCTTGGTCAATTGCATGTCATGAAATGAAATGTCCCTTTTAACATGTTTTATGCATGGCTATCATACTTGGTACATTGTTTTGTACTAATGCATACTCTTGCCTACATTTAACCCAAATGTAGGGTCCGACAGTCAGGGTCATCAGTGTAGTGGCTAAAGGTTGAGTTCGAGACTCTCCGAGCTTTTGTGAGTCCTCATGCTTTGAGGACGGACTTTCATTGTTTTAGTTCCTTTTCTTGTATTTCACTTTTAAACATGATGTATGGGCTAGGCCCAATTTCATTCTATTCTATTAGATGGCTATGATGAGACAAGTGTTTTAGACTTCCACTTTTCGTTTATAAAAAACTATTGGACTCGGTCTATTATTTCTCTTATTGTTCTATTTCTTATATTATGAGAGCTAAGTGGCTTGTATGGAGTCCTTATACGCCATGTTACATCTATGGGGTATCCCTGGGTCGTGACAAAAGTCGTCACTCTATCTATCATTGGGAAATTTCAAGTCTTCGGGGCAACACTAGGCTAATCAGACTTCACCCAACTCATTATCAATCAAGACCCAACAACTATAACAACTTAATTTCAACATTTAACCTTCACATTCAATTTTTTCAGTTTTAGACACAATATCATCTATCCTAGATCATTGGTAAAGTGTAATCATTAACATTTAACACTACCCTAACAAATTAAGCAACAAATCATCATCGTCAACATAAAGGCCAACTCATAGGCATCAATTTTCAGCAAAAACAACAATGAAAGCTTAGAAATACCAACCTTAGAGAAGTAAACACCAAAAAATGAGAGAGGAAGGGTTTGGGATTGATGGGGAAGCACCAAAATGCATTCCAAGCAAGTAAATCCATGCAAATGAGGACACAAATGCATATAAATAATGGTTTGAGGATCTTTGGAGTGAAAGAGTTCAAAAAGATGAAAGGTTGCTTTTTAAAACTTGAAAAGACTCTTGGTCTTTTTTATTTCAGACAAACTCAGCATCTAATTATTCGGAACACCATGTGTTGGTCATTATAGTAAAAAATTTCGGAACCACAACCATTTCTTATGAAGAGGTTCATAGAATCAACAATAAATTAAGAACAAATATTATAAAATTAAAAAAATACTGCATAATCAGTTCAATGATAATTTGTTCATCAACAACTTCTATGATTCTCTTTCTTATCAAGGTTTGCAAATTTGATGGATTAATAAGAAACAACCCTAAAAAACTTCCATGTAATCTGAACAATTCTACAGCTTCTCCAAATGAGAGGAATGTTAGGGGGTTTAGCTCATGAGGATCCTCATGAACACCTTCAAATAATTTTAGATATTTGTGAGACATTTGCCTTCAAGACCAACAGTCTTTTCAAGTTTTAAAAAGCAACCTTTAATCTTTTTGAACTCTTTTACTTCCAAAGATCCTCATACCCATATTTATATGCATTCGTGCCCTCATTAGCATGGATTTACTTGGTTGGAGTGTATTTTGGTGCTTCCCCATCAATCCCAAACCCTTCCTCTCTTGATTTTTGTTACTTCTCTAAGGTTGGTGTTTCTAAGCTTTCCTTGTTGTTTTTGCTTAAAATTGATGTCTATGAGGTTGCCTTTGTGTTGATGATGATGATTTGTTGTTTATTTGTTTAGGGTAGTGTTAAATGTTAATGATTAAACTTTGCCCATGATCTAGGATAGATGATATTGTGCCTGAAACTTTAAAAACTGAATGTGAAGGTTAAATGTTGAAATTAACAACCAAACGTCGTCATGCTATCAAGAATAGGATAACAACATTAGTACGGTTATTTAGACACCAAAATCATATAAAATGGAAACAAAATTTTTGGAGTCAAATGGAAATTGTAGGACTCGAATCACAATTTCTGAAATAGACTCCGTCAAGAGGCCCTAAACTACGCCTGAAACTTGTGTTGAAAAATTGAACTGAAGCAGCCACAACAACATGGAAAGAATTTCCAAGATAATCATTCAAAAGAGATGGGGAAGCACCTTTAACGCAAAATTCACCTCGAACAGAGGTTCCTGAATGCAATCTGGTCACTCTACCACGTAGCCTTGATAAATCTGGATACGCGGGGACTGCAAATTGCTCAATTCAGACAAGAAATGACTAAGAAATTTCCTTATGAAGTTTGATACTCAAGCTAGTTCGCGACTAAGTCTTATTTAAAAGACTTGGAAAAAACTCCTCTTCACGAATGTAGAGGGTCCCCGCGAACACGGGGAGGGCCTCATGATCACCGCCAAGAGGAAGCCAGATCCTCGCGAACGCTAAAGGGATCCCAGAAACGTGGCTTCCAAGATCACATTCAGAGCCTCATCAATGCGGCTCTTAGGTAATTTGACCTCTGCAATGCGGCCAAGGGCCCGCTGACGCAAAGGACATTGTGTCCTGCACCACATGATACATATTAGCAGGTTTTTGGCTAGTCTTAAATCTTCGACGTGGCATTCTAAATTAGTTCAAATCCTCGTACAAGAAAACAAGATATGCCACCCTACCATATTTGATATTCCAAACTCAATAGAGCATTCAAAATTCCAATACGAGGTCATCTTGATAAAAAAGTGAATCCCACACCCAAACTCTATTTTAAGCCAAAATCTACAAGGGGACTCGAAATTAGCGCGGAAGCCTTGGGATACAACGAAGGGTCATTCCATACCAAACTTAACGTTTCGGAGCTAACCACACTGATGGAATTCTCATCCAAGCTCGTTTAATCAGAATATTGACTAGAGTCAAACTTAGGCTTTAATTAGAATGTTAAAATGCCTAATTACACACTCGCACTAATAACATTGGGAGTCTAGCCGATCATGATACTAGCCAAACATGACCCTTCCAAAACTGACGGGACTGTCAAAATTGGATTCTAAAGTCATCTTCTCGAAGTTTTGATCAAAACTTACCATTAAAGGTTCAGAAGTTCTAAAACACAAAAACTCGCACTACAACTAAATGAATGACCAGGTGAGCAAACTGTCAGAGTCCGTCGATTGGGGTCCGTGGGAAGTGAGCTGGCAGTTAATTTTAGGAGCAGTTGTGGCTTTTCCTAATTAATTAGTTCCTATACTACATTGTTTTACCCTTCACTAAGACCCCTATATAAGCTTTTTCAACCCCCAAATTAGCTCATTCACTTCATTCTTACAAAATTACAAAAGAAGAACTCTCCAAATAATTCTCTCTCTAGAAACTTGAAAAAGAAGAAGATTCAACCTAGGGTTTCAAGTCAAGGTCTTAATCCCTCCATTGAAGGCCAACTTTTGGATTCAAGTATGATAGTTTTCATCCATGGATTCCTTCTATCCATGGAGTTCCCAAATTTTCTATTTCTGAAGGTAGAATTCCCCAATTGAGTTACGGATTTCTTCAATTACCATGTGTTCTTTTGATTATTGATTTAAATAATTGAATTATGATCTCTTATGCATGAATTGATGATACATGATGATTTTATGATGATTTACCCATGAACCCATGTAATTTCCCATGTTTTCAAGTTATGAATCATATGATGTGGGATTTTGAGTATAAAGGAAGAGTTTTATGAAATTAAGCATGTATTGCAAGCTTTACATGTATTTATGATGAAATCCATATCTAACCCATGTTTTCTAAGCATTGATGATTGAAAGTGGATTTTAAGCCTCAAGAGGTAAATTATAGACTTTTGCATTATCTTATGAAAACTATCCAAATGTATTAAGAGTGCTGTGAGAGTAAATTACCAATGATGATGTTGTTGTTGTGTTGTTGAAAGGACATTCTCATAAATATAACTAGCATGATGTGAAAAGTTTTCTCACATAGAAAGGATTCTTAGGTTGAAAGGCTTTTTCACCTAAATGAATCAAGAGTAAGAACTACCCTAATGAACTAGCTTGGATTGGTTGTCCAAGGACACCTTTTCATGATTAATGAAATCAAGTAAAAAATGACTATTCCGTGGGATTTATGCTTAGCACTGAGAGGATATTAAGATGGGAGCTCTCCCCTTAGTAGAGGTCGGGTTTCTAGAAGCAATCTCCCTATCCCTTACCTATGTGCCCCCACAGGATGATTGTCTCAAGAGACATTAGCTAGTGGATCCACTTAAGCTAGAAGTTCATGGTTCTACCTTGGAAAGTAGGACAACCTTTTTCGGTGTGGGAGACACCGGAGGATCATGTTATAGCTCACATGCTCTCTATGTCGGTTAAGGATAATTCCCCACATTAATAACGAACTAAGGTTACTTCAAGAAGTATCGCATATGAGTTCTAAAGTTTTAAAGATGAAGTTATATTACATTGACCATGATTTATGACTTATGTTTTATAACTCTTTTATATCATGCTTAGCTTGGTCAATTGCATATCATGAAATGAAATGTCCATTTTAGCATGTTTTAACTGTTTTATGCATGACTATCATACTTGGTACATTATTTTGTACTAACGCATACTCTTGCCTACATTTCCCCAAATGTAGGATCCGACAGACAGGTTTCTGAGTCTCGTGGCTAGAGGTTGAGTTCGTGATATTTCTGAGCGTGGGTGAGTCCTCATGCTTCGAGGATGGAGTTTATTGTTTTCAGTTTCTTTCATGTATTTCCCTTTAGGACATGATGTATGGGCTAGGCCCAATTTCATTCTATTGTATTAGATGGCTATGATGAGACAAGAGTCTTAGACTTCCGCTTTACTTTTATAAAATGTTTTGGACTTGGACTATTGTTTTACTCTTATTGTTCTATTTCTTATGTTATGAGAACTAAGTGGCTTGTATGGAGTTCTTCGGGGTTTTATACACCATGTTACATCTAGGGGGTACCCTTGAGTCGTGACAAGATTACATGGTGAGCTTTCACCAATCAAATTCTGTAAGAAACCAGCATAAAAGAAAGTTAGCATTTTGATAAATTGGAAAAAAAAAAAAAACTAATTTCACAGTTAAGAAACTGTTTTTCCCTCTTTCTTGTTGGAATAGAAAAATCCTAATTTATTATTTTCTTCATCAAAAATAACCTTTTTGGAGATTAATTACTCATAAAAAATGTGAGAATTTTGCAATTTGTAATGGGGATGGATTCCAACTTTGAAGGCCTCTAAAAAATATTGCAACAAATCACATATATTTACAGTTGAAAATAAAGGTTTGATGATGAAAATAGTTGTTTAAGAAGGGGATCAGAGATTGATGGTGATGAGAGGAATGGTGGCTAGGTTCTACTAGTTTATGTCTAAGGACTTCAGTGAGAGCGATAGAAGAGGGAGAATAAGGTGGCTTATTTTTATAAAAAATATTGTACCGATATTCTGGACCAAAAAATATTATTGAAAGTTTAATTTATGAGTAAAACGTGTCCACTTTTGTGTTTAAATAATAGACTCTTTCGTTTCGGTTAAACTAAAAAAGAATTGATTTTGAGACAAAATTACGACAAACAATTATCTTATTAATCAATTTAATTTTACAATTGTAGCATCATTGTGGGTTAGATAATCAATTCTCAATTATTTTCTGTAATAAATCAGTAATATCAAAAAGAAAAAGTTAATTTATTTTCACCCCCCCCCCACCTCCACCTTACCTCTACCCTATGCTCCTACCCCCACACCTCCACCTTACCTCTACCCTAACCCCTACCCCCACCTTACCCACAATTTTTTTATTAAAAAAAAGTAAAAAGTTCTTTTAAAAAAAGTTTACCTTTTTTTTCACCCCACCCAAACATCTACCCTCCCCCTCACTCCTCCACCCCACCCCCTAATGTTCTTTTATAAAAATAAATATATAAATAAGTTTTTTAGTGCAATCAAGGAATTTTATGAGTGGGTAATCTATGGTTCTATATGGATTCACATATTTTACTCATTTTGTTCATATTTGTATGAGCTCTTAAATAGATCCATATTTACCCATTTAGAAAATATGAATGATCCATTTAAATAAATATGAGTTAAGTGGACTCCTTTCACCTTATATGAGCTAAAATTTCCACCCTTATAAACAACTACCTTTTCTGGATAAATCAAATAACATGGGAGACAATGAGGACAAACTATTATGAGATTTTGTTCACTTACCAAGTTTACTATGAATGAAAAGGCTGTTGTTGTTTATTATATTTATAGACATCAAAATTCAATACGATTTCCCTTCTTTATTTCTTGCCTTGTACATTAGTGAGTATTCTGACAACTAGTCAAGCGTCACAAGAATAATGGACTAATTCTCAATCATACCCATAATATAAATAGCATCAAATCAAACATCATAAATGTGTTAACATAACTGACTCAAAACAATGAGTTCATGGAGCACACTCTAAATTTTCCAAAGCCAATATGAATTGTAGCCTAAAATCTTGTGTAGTAGCACATAAAGATTGGGGAAGGGCATAAATATCATGAGAGAAAAACATAATGGACGATACCAGATTGACATGTTTACATATTTGCCTTCGATTATCTATGACCAAATGAAGAATATTTTATTTTAGTTGTTTCAAGTAGAATCCACTGTAATAGAAAACAAAGAAATACTTCAAAGTGTTGTATATACTTATGATATACATATGGGTAACAATGAACAAATTGCTTCTTCTTTTTTTCAAAATAAAATTCGAGGACATACTGTTTACATGTAGAATCTTATTCATACATGCTTCTGGTCCATGGATAATAAATTTTATATGTTAAAAAGCAAGTCTCTTATTCTTTTTCGATAAAGGTTAGCCAACATGATTTGAAGAAAACAAAATATAAGGTTTCGATGGAATATACAATCATATGTTAAAGCTTTTATTACCATTTGCGAGTGAATTAGACAAGAAATAAAAGGGTAGTCTGTTGGACGAAGCATCCTATATTCACATAGGGCCTAGTGAAGTAGCACCTCAAGGGGTGTAATATATGCAATCTACCCTGATGCAAACATCAATGGCGAAATTCATTTGCAGTTAGGCTCCTTACATAGCTCTTGTAGAACTATAGAACTTTCTCAGCTGAACCTCAATTTTTAATGAAGCAGATGCCAATTTTCTCCTTCATAATGGTTCAAAACTTATGGAAATACAATATTTTTCCTTGAATATCCTTATATGCTACTATACAAGAATATGAATATGTTTTTACTATATTTAATTACTAAGGTAAAATTGTTGAATGGCAGCCTGATATATTGTCTTGTGCCAATAACACATAGCTCATGAGTAAAAATCTCTTACAGAAATGATGTTCAACACTACAACCTAGAACTAATTAAGAAGCTGATTAAAATAGATATGATGTTCCACATTACAACCATAAAGGAAATTAGAGGTATGACCTTTTGTATATGCCACGACCAAAAATCTCATTAGGCCGTGAGGGCACCTATTACCCAATAGGTGAACCCTATTTCCTTATTACCAACTAACAATTCAGCTAATGGGGAAATAATATTGAATTAAGAAACTAACTCATATAAGTGCGAAATAAACGAATTAAAAAAAAACTACCCTAAGGAACTGGTTACACCAGTACAAGAACATCTACAAATATG